>VYXB01003719.1:339478-415295 GCA_013397135.1 Pachyramphus minor
AACGAGGGGACTCGGCCTGGCCGCGCCCGCCGGAAGCGGCCTGGCAGCGGCTCCCTCACCCCCCCAAGCCCGGGCCCTCAGGGTGGCTGTGCTCCCGTCAGGGTCGCAGTCCTCAGTATCGTTGTTCCTCCCTCAGGGGCTCAGGCCTTCCGTCAGAATCGCTGTTCCTCCCCCTCAGGGGTCCCAGTTCTCCCTTCGGGTTTCAATCCACCCTTCAGGGGATCAGTCCTCCCCTCAGGATCGCTGCCATCCCCTCAGGGTCCCAATCCTCCCGTCTTGGCGGCTGATCCCCCCCTCAGAGCCGCAGTTCTACCCCCAGGGTCTCAAATCCACCTCTCAGGGTCCCAGTTGCCCCCTCAGGGTCTCAAATCCACCCCTCAGCCCCAGGGCTGCCACGCAGTCCCCTGCAGCAGCTTCACAGCCAGAACCTGCAGGGGTAAAGGAAGCCCCACCTCTGAAAAAATACACTTTTTACCCCCTTTCTATGGGAATAAACTATTGTAAGTTATACCTGGGCAATTTGAGAATTATCTTAACCAATACTTGTTTCACTGGGACACATCAGTGGTCCCTGGAACAAGAGAGGGACACCAAAGCAATCCCAGTGGCTCAGGATTATGGGCAAGGGAAAAACTGAATACTGTCCCTTTGCTTTCATCTTCCCATTTATGAAGGAACAGACTGGACATGCAGGAGGGTGGAATTTCTAAAATTCCTGCTGGGTCTGGGCTCTTGCATTAAACCATTTGTTGTCCCAGTGCAGAAGCACTAAAAAGGAAAACTAAAAAAAAAAACCAAAAAACCAGGAACAAACAGGAAAAAAACCCAACAATAACAAAAAACCCCCACACTCATTTTGTCTGCAGTTGTTAGAACTGCAGATTACAATTCAGGTCAAATACAGAGAATTTAGCCTGTAGGAAGTGGTTTTCCTGGAAACCCACTATTCCTTTTTATGGCTTAAAAAGGGAACATGGGAAGACCTGGTAATAGAGAAAACCATGGTGGGGTTTTTGATACTTCTAAATTCAGAGGAATTCCAAAAAGAAGCTGTTTACATCTTTGTGGCTTTCCCATTACAATTAGGACAATCTTGCTTTTTAGGGAACTCATTAACAGTTTGCTGGGCACACTTGAGATGTAGAACTTAGCACCCTCATCCACTTTTCTGGATTTATTTTCATCTTTTCCTGAGTAGGAAAATGTTACTTAATCTGAGAAAGTCTTAAATTTTAACTTCAGATTTTTTTAAATAGTACTCACTTTGAAATGTCTTGGCTTCCACCATTCCCAGTACCCAACAACTTCTCTGGGTGTCCTCTGGTTGGGTTTCTTCACAAAACCATTAAAATCTTCCTGAAAGAAACAAGATGATTTACTAAAAGAAATACTCTAAGAACATTTAAATTCCTGCCTTGTTTAACAAGTGAAATCCAGCAGAACATTGTAAAATATTCCAGGACACACTGGTGGGGACAGGGCTGGGCTGAAGGGTCTTGGTGGGGTCAAACAGCCTGTCAGGACCTTCCAGGCTAATTCCAAGTATTTTTCCAGTGTTTTCTTCTAGGAAATGGCTTGAGGATGAAAGAAGTGTTATGGATATATTTTTATTTGCTCAAGTTTCTGTAGGATGCTCTGAATGCTTTAATTCACTGGGTGTTGTGGCAAAACAAAACTGTTTAAAATGAACATAGGTCTGTGTCTTACTGTGATATATTTATCACAAAGCAGCAGATAAGAATGTTCAGTTTTAAAAATGCTGACCAGCAGATAAACCCTGTCTGATGTGATTGTTTTCCCTTCTCTTTTTGACTGTTTACCACTCCCCTCCTCCCCCACAGCATATTTGGGGTCTCTTGCCTCTTCAGTGTAGTTTTTAGGAGTATTTTTTATGGTTTATTCCACCAGGTGGCTCTCAAGGCCCAGAATGTGGGAACTACTTGGAATACCTGACAACTCTGAGGATTTGGGATCATTTGGGGCATTGTAGGAGGCTGGTTTGTGTTCTTACAGCATGAATTCAGTCTGAAAAACACCAGGAAGGGTGATCAATACCTTAACTCCTTTGGAAAGAAAAAAACCCTGCAAAAAGTGGTTGTAATTATTCCAAAAAATATTACTATTAAACACAATGTGGTTGAAATGCTTAAAAATATCAGTTGGTTCTTAGAGAACAAGGAAATTGCTGCCAGAGAGCTACATGGGGGTGTTGGATTATTATTGATCATATTGATTATTCAGCTTTTTGAAAGGTTATTTCTGGTCTCCAGTTCTCCTGGGCCCAGCTCTTGTGGTCACACAGGGACTCCCTTGGTTTTCCAGGCTCTTTGGATGGCAAACCACTGACACTTGCAGTGCCTGAGGAGTTTGATAAGTTGGACAAGCCACCTCTTTTTGCCATATTTGCTTTCTAGGAGTTTATTCTGTACCCAAATAAAACTTAATGGGGTTATTCTGCTCAATATTCCTTAGGCTGGACACCAAACTATTGTGGCTGAATTTCCTTTTTTCATTAAAATATGGGTTATTCTGCAAAGACACTTCTGGAATGCAGAGGTGATAAATACAACCCTAAAACTAATTTCTGCATAGAATGAGAACTCAGTTTGAGCTGCAGTAAATATTTCTTTTGTGGTCTCTGCTTGTTCACTCCAAAGGCCAAAAACTAATTGTTTTAAGCGACTTTTATAGGAGAAAACTCCTCACAAGATGTTCAGTTCCCTGCCAGGGCTGCAGTAATTTGTTACAGCTCTGAGTGCAGGCTGGGCCACAGCAAACCTGAATCCTTTCAGGAAGCTCCTGAAGTCCTTTGAGTTTAGTTTAAAATCCATTTTTACTGGGAGAGAAATTTCACAGGGGATTGGCAAAATCTTTGGCTGCAGGGTGGGTCATCAGCAGCACAATGGGATGAAAGAAAACTGCTTCAAGTACAGGAACAGGGAGCAGGTAATGGGAAATGGGCCATGGCCTCATGCTGGCAATACTTTGAGGCCTAAATTTACTCATGAACTCTTCAGCAAGGGAAAAAAAAAAAATCACTTAAAAAGCAAAGATGAAATTCATACCAGCTTTTGGAAATGTTTTAAAAGAAGTTCTTTCATTTTATGTCCTTTCTAGGGGGGATAACTGACCCAGGTGATTCTTGAACTGATTTCCTTTCCTCACCCTGTTTTTCTCCCTTTTGGATTTCTGAGTCTTATTTTCTGGGTTTCAGTAATTTCTACAGTCTCCTTTAATCTAAACTTCCTGTGGCATTCATTTACAGTTCTGTTAGCTCACACTGATTTTTATTTAGTTACTTATTTTTAACTGTCAAAGCACAAATAAAGGGAAATTTGTATCATAGTCAGAACCTCCAAACAAAATATCTGGACTCTCCATATCTCTCTATCCAAGCAGAGTGAGAACTGCTTCCATTGGTCCTAATATCCATATGGACATGGGAAAACAGCTTCTCTGTGCCACTGGAATTGGAATTACTGCTTAAGAGGGGTTAAAAAACAGCTGTGGAAGAAGGAAATCTTTCAAGATTCCTGGATTTGGTTGCCTGGATTGCTGGTCCCTTCCCTCTTTACATGAACAGCTCTGAGAACACAAAGCTCAGGTTTGCTTTGTGGTGCCTCAGCAGCACCATCCCCACTCCAAGGTGGATAATCTGATCCCAGAAAAGCTGCTGACTGAAGACCAATTGCTCTGAAAACTATTGGCATCCCAAGGAAAAAAAATAAATCAAACTTGAACCTGGACAAAGCACATAAATGTGGCACTTTTTTCCTAACAAACCCAGAGAGGAGATTCTAAGAAACAGCTCCAGGTTTGTGTTCCTGAGGTCCAATTTCTCCCTCAGGTTCCATCTCCTCCTCAGTGCTGCACATAATCCTGGTTTGGAGCTCCCCTGTCCCTGCCTTGTACACTGTGTTCATTCAGCACATCACACTTTGCAGTTAGTTGCAAAAATCATTGAACCTTTCTATGGCAACCTTGGCAACAGGCTTTTCCTGCCTTTTTATTAATAAATACAGATAAATTCAAATTCACATCCAGCCTGGTTGGGGAACAGCCTGTTCTTACAGCTCCAGGAACTGCCTCTCAGTACCTCGAAATACAACCTTTAAGATCCTTGAAAAGCTGTGGACTTTATTTCTTTAACTTCTGAGTGACTCAGTCCACTGTATAAATAATTGACCTGTGCTTTCAAGTGCCCAGGAGTTCAGCCAGATATTCTGCTCTTTCCCTCCAGGTTTGGGTGGGATAACCCTAATTCCTCTCCATGAGGTGCCAGCAGTGTGCACTGGGAATGTTCCTACCTGGAAGGGCAGTGTTTAGTATTATCTTACCCAACACTGCCTTGGATTTTGATTGTTCAACTCCTGCATGGAATTTAATGGGAATTACACCAAATTGTAGTAACTGGGTTCATTTTCTCATCAGTTACCTTCAGGTTTTGGTCACAGTCAAACAGTTCTTTACATCTCAATGGCAGAAAAGGTTGTTTGTGCTGTAACAAAGTTTGGTGTTCTCTCCATACATCCTGTCTGCAGGTAGTGAGTTTAACACTTTCAAAAAGACATTTCCAGTGATAAAAAAAAAAAATAAAGCTTTCTGGAGAGCTGCTGTACCATGTCTTATTTTGAAAACTAGAAAGCAAACTCTTTTAAAAAATCTAGGATAAAGTAACAAATGGAGCTGAATTTGTAAAGATTGAATTTGTAAAGATCTTTATTATAGCAAGGAAAGTTGGCCCTGTGCTTTTCTAGACAGATTATTTTCTTGATGCTGCTTTTATCACCCTTCTCATTCCTTTTCTCTTCCACAGGTATCACAGGGAAAGATGACCTGACTGTGGGTGCAATTACCAGTGGAAGAGTGAATTTTTACCCCTGGACAATAGATAACAAATATTATTCTGCAGATATTCATCTCTGTGTAGTCCCAAACACCTTCCACGTGACTGGAGAAATTGCTGAGTCCGTGCAAGCATTTGTGGTGTACTTTGACAGCACAACAGTGAGACTTCTGCTTCATTTTCATCTGTGTGATGTAGCTGCCTTATCACAGTGATAATTATCAGTGAGATCCTCCCTCTTGTGCCATCCCTTCCCTCCAGGCTGTGCTGTTCATTGTCAGGAGATCAATGTTACATTATACCTGCTAACAAGAGCAGCACTTTCCTCCCCTTTACTACTATACTACAACTGGAAGAGAGGTTTTTAAGATCCAAATATGCCACTAAGTTAGGCAAGTCCTCTTCCAGTGTTATTCCTAGCTGATGCTGCTTTGGGAAGGCTCCTTTAGGAGAGCCAAAAATGAGGGAGCTAAATGTAAGATTCAGTGCATTTTACCCAAAATTGTTTCTACTAAGCTGTAAGGCAGCAGTGGAAACAGTGCTTTAGCAGGAGCCAGACAGACTGAGACAGAAAAACCATATTTTGTTCTAATACTGTTAAAAAGTCAAGTATTTGAGGATGTATTCCAAAGAATTCTTTTTTCCCCTCCTTTAGAAAACTGGGCTGGAAAGTGTCTCCGAGTGGCTTCCCCTGACAGAAGAGTGGCTGCCAGAGGTGCTGATCCTGGTTTGTGACAGAGTGTCTGAGAATGGTAGGAACCCCAAGGAACCTGCCCCTGACAGAGCTGTTCACCCTGCAGGAGAACTCACTGCCCCTTCAAGCAGCTGCAGCTCAGAGTGTCTGGGGGAAGGTGGCTTTGGTTCTTTGCTGTGGTTCTAGACAGCAGTGAGCTGGGAAATGCAGCTTAATTCACCATCCAACCCAGACTTAATGGGAGGCTTCCTTCACTGTGCCACCTCACTCACATTTTCCTTTGAGTACCTTCCACAAAGCCATTTAACTTCCTGACATTTCAACCCAAAACAATTCCAAGGAAGAGTTTAACTCTGCAGTTTCTGGAATCCCAAGCTATAATACACTTCCCCCCCATACAATCCAGAATAAGCAAACAGCCTTGAGTGAATAAAACACAGCTAAACATTCAACTGCTGATTCTGCTCCCAAATCTGCATGTTTAACACACATTTGTGCTTCCCAATTTAGGTGTAAACAGACAGAAAGCTCAAGAATGGTGCATCAAACATGGCTTTGAGCTGGTAGAACTTAACCCTGAGGAACTGCCTGATGAAGATGGTAAGACTGCCACTTCTCTTGTCATCTTGAGAATGAAAAAACCCCCCAAAATAACTTCTAAATAAAGTTCTGCCCCTTGCAATTGTTTCTGTGCCACATGATTACAGCATGGAATGCTCCCAGTTGGTGGGGCTTAATCTCAGCTATAAAAGGTCAGGAGGAGGAGGAGGTTATTTCCTCTGAGAAATTCCATTTGTCTCCTCCCAAATACAGCTGCTGTTTATGTAGCACCTCCATAAAAATAATATCTGCTCCTCTTCCTGGCACTGAACCCTTGGGCTGTATTGATACATTAGGAGTGTTTATACTCCACTTGGAATATAAATCTAAAACAAAAGAACAGGAGATGCACAAGGGCAGGAGAATTCTTTGTTGCTTTAAAAAGAAACTTAAACTATTGTAAGTACCAAGAGAAGATAGACATTATTCAAAGAGTGACACCATGGGCTGAAGAAGGGAGGTTACTAAAAACATTTTAGAACAACAGGCAGTGTTACACAGGAAATAAACCAGTTTCAGAATCACTGGCTGCCCATACATTAAAAAAAGACAACAGAAGTCAGAAGTGTGATGTTCCACTCCTGAAGAGTGACTGTGCACTTCCTGAGAGCCTTATCAGCATCAGCCTTGTCTCCTCACAAAAGTGATGCAAAAAAGGGTTGACATCTTACCCCTACAGAGCCCAGATGAGAGAACTGACAACCAGTCCCTGCCATGTGCTCCATTTCAGGCTCACCAAGAAGGATTCAGTGTAAAATCCTCAGCTAGAGCACAAGTCCCACCCCTTCTCCTCTTAAAAGCTTAGTAAATTGGATCTTGAGCAGCTGAGAACTCTCCTTCTCCCCTCACTGTGCCTTTAAAGGGCTTTCTTGCTGTTTAGTCAAAGAGGGAGGGATGCACATGCTTCTGATTCCCAGAAACCAGAAAAATCCCAAGTGAAGCCCCCTGAATGCTTGATGGGGAAATATTAGTAACATTCCATTGAGTTATTTTTCTGCTGAATAACTGTTTGAAAGAACAAGCTGTTTACCATTTAAATAATATAAACAATAGGACTAATAAGCACTCAGGATGTTAATTTTGGGAATATCGAGATACGTGTCCTTCCCTAGATTTTTAAATGGTAGTTGATTCACTGTGACTCATGCAGAGGAGGAACTGTGTTCCAGTGAGTAACTTATTTACCCCCTAAACATGGTGTGTGAATTACAAAAGGCACAACAGATGCAGTAAACACACTGGGCCAGTATCTGCTCCAAACTCTGCCGTTTCTGGCAGCTCATCACAGATGTGACTCACTGGCACTCAGTTCTCTGCACAGTCAGGACAAGAGCTCCAAACTGAGACTTTGATAATGGCTCTGATATAAAACCAAGCAGCAGCATCACAGAGGGCAAAACATTTGATCTAAGGGGTCAGAGAGAGCTTTAAATTCCTTTTTAAAGGCAGCTTCAGTTACTGCACCTGTCCCTGAGTCACTGGAGTTTGATTTCTAAACAATCACAGTTTTGTAACCAAAGAATTGTTTGGGTGTTGTTTTTTTTTTCCCCTTTGTGAACCTGCACAAACATGGGAAGCTGACTAAACTGAGGAAATGGGAGAACTGACTTTGTACCAAGTGGTGTCAGATCTATTCAGTAAATAAGTTGAAATCTGAAGAATGCTTTCCCTGGTCTTCCAGGTTCCTGTAATTCCCAGGATTACTGGAACATTCCGAGATGGATGTTGTGGAGACAACTTTACAACAATCATTTTTATTTCTAACAAGCATCACTCCTCTTTTTAATGGTTGTCACAACTTCTTTACATTCTAAGGGAAGGAAGAGTAATTCTAATACCTATTTTTATGCCCTACAGTATTAATTCTAATATCTATTTTTATGCCACACAATTCTAAAAGATCCTGGGGTAAAAGGGGTTGTCTGTAACTATTAAATTTACTCAGATGGTACTTAACAATTTAGATCTCTCCCAAAGGCTGAGAGCTCCTGCTTTGTTACACCTGGAAGCTCAGACCAAGAAGTGAGGCATTAATTTAGATTTCTTTGGCCTCTCATGAAACAAAGGTGGGAAATCTGTGTTTCCTCCCAGAAGCAGCAATTTCTGTGGACTGGGAGAAGACAGGACAGCCACTCCTCTGCTGGCTTTGGGGCTCCTCATGGTTTTTGGTGTGATTTTTAGGGGGGCAATGTCTCTGTGCTTTGGTTTAGATGATTTCCCCGAGTCCACCGGGGTGAAGCGGATCGTGCAAGCCCTGAACGCCAACGTGTGGTCCAACGTGGTCATGAAGAGCGGTAGGTGCCTCCTGCCTGCACCCTGGGGTTCTCACCAGAGCTTTAAACTGAGCTCCTGCATCAGGAGAGAGAGAGCTGAGCACCCCTCAGCCTTTTCTGGGCAGTGAGAGGGTTCAGGGATTGCTTTCCTTGTCCTTGGTGTGCCAGGAATCTCACAGGCCACAGGTGAGATTTATCACAGAATCATGGAATGCTTTGGGTTGGGAGGGACCTTAAAGTTCATCTCACTGCACCCCCTGCCACAGGCAGGGACATCTTCCACTATCCCAGGCTGCTCCAGGTTCATCCAGCTTGGGCTTGGACACTTCCAGGGCTGGGCAGCCACAGCTTCTCTGGGAAATCCATTCCAGCACCTCCCCACCCTCACTGGGAAGAATTTCTGTGTCAGGATTTATTCCTGTTTCAGCATCTGCTCCTGCTCCCTCTGTGCTTTACCTTGCACTCTACCAATAACTGAGTGAAATGTTCCATGGATTCTACAAGTTGCACTGAAAAATGAAAGTTTGTTCCCCCCAAACTCTGGCAGGAAATAGTTTGTCATTATCAGGTCTAAAAACTGATACAGGGTTTGGTGTAGAAAAAGTAAAGGTTTAACTCCAAATTTGGGATTTAGTTTAATTTTTGAAACAGGGAGGAAGTCAAGTGCAGAGATAAGATTTGGCAAAGAAGTGATGTCAAATGTTGAAGGATGTACCAAGTGCAAAAAGGATAGTTTTCCCTACAGGAAACCCCACTTGAGTACGTGGAAGCCACAGAATTTCTTTAAAGCAGCACAAAAAATGAGCAACCCCAGCTAATATCCTGCAGACAAGTGATTACCTGGTAGCTGGAATTTTGGTAAAAAAACACTTTAGATTCATTAGAAAAGGAAATGCTGTGGCTGCAAGTGCAGACACTTCCATTTACTTGAAAACCTTTCATTACCCTTCTAACAACACAAGGTGCTGCAGAAAATGGAGGAGAACTAAACTCTTGGCCTCCTGCTTCACAAAGCCTCACCCCAGCAGAAACCTTCCAGCCTCTGTCTGCTCCCTGCTGGCCCATTTTCTCCTGTTGTGGCTTCACCCTTTTACCTGATTTAAAGCACTGAGAGGCTTCTGCTCCTCCCTGTGGCTGCAGAATGGTTGCTGGGACTCAGTAAAACCAGGATGAGAACTACCAAACCCATCAGAAATTTAACTTTTTAGTGGAACTTCTGGAGTGTTTCTCATCCCACGTCAGAAATGAGGTTAAGGTGGGGTCTGACTTGGTGTTACCATTGCAGAGAACCAGGTGACCACGTCAGATGGTGCAAAGTTACCTCACTTGTGCTAGAACTGGTTTCTTAGCAGCATGTTTCCTGCATTTGGCAGCTGCCACCTTGCAGAACAGCACAATTCAGCCACATGTTCAGTTCTTCATGGGGGGAAATTCCTGCACATCACTGCTGTGTTCTGGAGAGGTCAGACCCCTGAAAATCCAGGTTTTCTATCTGCACAAACCCCACACAACATTGCTGCACATCACCACAAACCCCTCAGGAAGTGAGCTATATTTGGAAGGTGCTGCAGCCTGACTGTGCCTTCAAAGAGAAATTACTGAGCTCATTTTACTTAAAATAAAACTTTTTACAACCTGTAACACATCTTTTGTTTTCAGCTTCCTCCAGACCCTGCAAACTGGCTGCCATGTGAATCAAACTGTGGCTTTTCCACTGAATCACCTACAAGTGCTGCCTGTTTGGGAAGCATGCTCCCACTTCTGTGACAATTTAAGTTTACAGACAGAGCAGGACTGGCTTTTTTCAAGCACAAGCATTAAACCCATATTATTTTACTGCATTTTATCTTAAGCCCAAACACTATTCTTCTCAAGCTGTAGTTTTTCCACACACCTACTAAAATTCTGATTTTTTTTCCTCTAACATTAAATACATCCATTCTCACACAAACTCATAAAAGCAGTTATTCACTGTAATACAGTTGAATTATAAACAATTTTACATCAAACAACCCCAGGTGCTTTGTGAGTAAATAAATTGTCTCTCTTGAGACAAACAGTCCTACCTGGGGTCTCCAGAGGGCAATTCCTTTTTGGAGCTGGGGTGAAGCTGTTGGTTCTCCAGCCCTTAGAGCTCTCTCACCTTGAGAACGAGCTGGTTTTCTTCCCCTTGTGCAGAAGGACATGAACAATTCTCCAGGTAACATATTTCCCTGCCCAAAACAACATTTGGTGCTGCTGCTGCTGCCTTTGTCTGTACCTCCAAGAGCTCAAGTGGTGAGAAAAGAAACCACTTCCTGCCCTTTGGAAGAGCAGCTGGGCTTCATTCCTGCTTAAATCCCTCCCTCAGTGTCCAGGTGAAGGTGGTTACCTCAGCTGGGGCCAGGATGGAGCCTGGGGCTCTATTTACATACAGTTAACCTGGTTTAGGGAGACCATTTAAACTTAGATATTGAAACTTGTGTTGGAAGGGACTTCAAAGCTCCCCCAGTGCCACCCCCTCCATGGCAGGGACACCTCCCACCATCCCAGGTTGCTCCAACTGGCCTTGGACACTTCCAGGGATCCAGGAGCAGCCACAGCTTCTCTGGACAACCCAGCTCCACCATCACCACTGATACTACAATAAGTTGGATGAGCTCATTTTTGGCTTTGCTGCCCTAAGAACACTGTGTAAGGCATCACCCACTTCCTGACTTGCACCCAGAAGTTGCAATAACTTTTAGATCCAATAAAAAGGGTTTCTGGAAGGCTTTTTGCAAGGGTGTGCCTGCAACCAAGGGTTATGTCTGCCACCTCCCTGACCACGCAGCCAGAAACAGCCCTGCTGGGGATCCCAGGTTTTCCTGAGAGGGATGACATTTGTAATTGTTCTGGCTGAGGCTCTGTGGTGTTGGAGGAGGGAATGTGGAGCAGGGAGCCCCTGTCATTTTTCTGGACAGGACAAACTAATCCCAGATACGAACGAGGTCCATGATTAGATCACTCCATCCACCCCTCAGCCAATGTGGGAATGTTCTCTCTCCAGTACATTCTGGACTGCAGTGTCCAACCTCACTTGGGATGACTCAGAAATTGGCTGAATGTCCATCTTTACAGCTTCCCAAAAGACAGCCCAGTGAAACCTGGGAAAGCAGCTTTGCTTTGGGATACAGGTCCCAGTGTTTTATCCCTCAATTCCTGTTAATTGGCTGTCGGACTTCACAGGCTCTCACATGGCAGCTGCACATTTTTAAGGGAATTCATTTGGCTCCACTGATTCACTTCTTCCCAAGCCTTTGGAAGGTGACCTGTTCAAGCAGTAAAAATGGATAAAGCAGAGCCAGTGGCCCCAAATACCTGCTGGGGGGAGCAGGAGGGGAGGAGAGGATGGGGCAGGACACACATGAGCTGCAGGAGCATCCAGCAGGAGAGGAGCTCCCAGGAATGCTCTGATGGACACGTGTTTACATGTTTGCTGGATGGCTGATGGGTTCAGTTACACATCCAACCCTCCAAATGAGAGTTTGCAGAAATGGCAGGGAAATTTGGACAGTGCATGGAAATGACATCAGCTCAGCAGTGGAGTCTAGAGCTTAGTCATGAGTGTAGTAATTTAGAACACATTTCTTTTCAAAAGTAATATTAAATCTTTCTTTTGGCACCATTCATTGTTTCCTGGCTATTTCTAGGACAATAACTTCACATTTCAGCTTTAGTTGACTAAAATACAAAGATTTGCAGAAAAATCTCCTGAGTCCTTTGTGGAACTGCAAACATTTACTCCTCAGTGCAAGGCCAGCTTGTATGGAGTAGTAAACTGTGACTTAGAAAAGCATGACTTGGTAAAGAACACCTCATAATATCACCTATTATACATGTATTTTTATATGAAAACGTTTTACATTTGTGGCTCCCACATTTTAGAAACACTGTAGCACATCTGTTAGTTGACTGTTTAGGTTTAGGTTTGAAGGCACTTTTTAGGTTAGATTTTAAAATCCCATTGAAATACACCCAAGGGCAGCAGCTGTGGAAGGCCCAAAGCACCTCCACAAATGGGATTTGATGGCTGGGTCCTTCCAGGAGTTCTGAATTAGATATTTATAAGTTGCCTTTGCTGTTACTGTTTGAACAGTCTGAGCAAAGGCACTTGTTGCAGCTCCTGTATCCAGCCCCAGACTTGGTGCTGCTTCCCATGGAAGTGTCAGGAACACCAAATGCTGTTCCTGGCTTTTCCCAGCTGCCTTGTTTGGAATCAGGAGCCATTTGCCAGCTCCAATCCCAAAGGAGCAGAGACTTCAAACATGAATTAAAAAGATCCCCCCATTTGTGGCTCCCACATCTCTTCCCTGTGAGAAATAGCAGTAAATCTTGCTAATAGAGTTTTAACCTTAGAAAACATGTAAAATTTCTGCTTCAAGTGTACTTTTAATGCACTGACACGTTTTCCAGGGTGCTGTGTGTCTTCCCTGAAACCCTCTCTATCCCACCTGGCCAGTTCCAGGTGTTTGTGGTAACTGCAGCTTGTGCTTTGTCTCCAGACAGGACGCAGGGCCTGGGGCTCCTCAGCACGTTGGCGGCTGCAAATCGAAGTGTTGGCTCGGAAGAGGCCCAAGAGACAGAAGTAAACAGTAATTCCTGCTTCCTGTTCTTTGCTCAGCCTGTTCCTTGTGTTCCCCTGTCACCCTCAGGGTGGTGGTTGTCACCTCCCCACTGTGGCAGTGTGTTACCCCAGACAACCCACAGAGCCAAGGCAAAGGCACTGAAAGCTCATTCCAAGATGTTTCTCATTAATTCCTTAATCCAAGAGCAGTATTTTGGGCCAAACCAAAACCTGCCATTTCACACTGTCATTTCAAACCCAACAAATCCATCCTAAAACCCCTTCATGTTGTACCTGTTCACAGAGGGGGTTTCTGGGGGTACAGGTTTTGCAGTGACAGCTCAAGGTGAGGTGTAAGGTTTTGAAGTGCAAACAGGAAGCACCTGATTTGCTGATGGTGGATTTTTGGGTTTTCCCACTCCAACACCTGTTTGTTTGTTTGTTGACAGTCCAACCCCTCCCCAGCAGACAGAGAAGATTCCCAGTCTGACAGCAGAGAAGATGGAGCTGGAACAAACAACCTGCAGCTGGACAACGCTGCAGGTGAGATCCTGCCCTGCTTGGAGCAGACACACCTGGCTGGGATGGTCCCACAGAGCCAGAAAAGTGTGGATAAATGCTCTTTCCAGAGCCTGTCCTTAAATATTTGCAGCATTCCAGGAGATGGGACCTTCCTACAGCTTGTATGTGGAGCTGTAAACACAGGGTGTTATCACTTGTGGTCACAGCACAGTCTCAGCACTTTAATTCACTCTGTGGTTGTTCCTAGAGAGATCATTCCAGAATCAGCTGGAAACTTTTACTGGATGAACTCAAACACATTCTTGCAATGTAATATATCATAAAATCATGGAATCCTGGAATGGTTTGGGTGGAAAGGGGCCTTAAAGCTCATCTTATTCCAACCTCCTGCCATGGGCAGGGACACCTTCCACTAGTCCAAGTTCATCCAACCTGGCCTTGGACACTTCCAGGGATCCAGGGGCAGCCACAGCTTCTCTGGGCACCCTGTGCCAGGGCCTCCCCACCCTCCCAGGGAACAATTCCTTCCAGAAAATGAATCCCCAGTGTAACAATCCATGACTGTCTCTATGGACAATCAGTAAAGGAAATGTTTGTTTCTCTCCTGTGGGGCTGGAATTGGCCAATGGGATGTGCAGCTGTTCAAATCCTGGGTTTATAAACCAGAATAATTTATCTGCAGTCAATGTGTGTTTCAGATCCCATGTTGGATATGGACATCCAGGAGTTGGCCAACCTGACCACGAGAGATGGGGACCTGGAGAACTTCGAAAGGCTGCTCTCAAAGCTCAAAGAAATGAAAGGTAACAGCAGGAGAGAGGTACCTGAGCCCTGGCACCTATTCCAGGGGCTCAGGCCTGAAAGCCAGAGAGTGAGTTGGGAATTCTGTGCAAATTCCTATTCCTGCTCAGTAGAAGCAATTGCTTTTACTAAATGAGATCACCTTTATCTTGAACTGGTTCCTTGGTAGCTCCTAAATCCAGCTGCAGGAGATGCTGCTGTCCCTGCTCACTCCTGGGGCTCCCAAGCCAAGGCATTCCTCTTTTCCACAGATAAAGCTGCCACGTTGCCTCATGAGCAAAGAAAGCTCCATGCAGAAAAGGTGAGTTTGGGAATTGGTGTTGGAATTACTACCAGTGGGGTGTTCCCTTTCCAAGCCATGGAGAGTTCCTGGAGTGAGAGGAGTAGAAACAAACCACCTGGTCCTAGGGAAGCCTGTCAGGTATCTCCCAGGAACTGAGTAACAAACCTGGAATTTTGAAACACTGGACAATTCCAGAATGTTTTGGGTTGGAAGGGACTTTAAAGACCATCTCGTTCCACCCCTGCCATAAAGTTTCTCTTCCTTTCCTTTCCTTTTTCCTTTCCTTTCCTTTCCCCTTCCCAGCTGAAGGCCCTGCAGTCACAGGGGTTGTTGTGCAGCTTCCACAAGTCCATGAAAAAGCCTTGATCTCCTGGAAAATTTAATCAGGCTTTAATTAGCACAGGTTTGATATCAGAGGTGCCTCCCAGGAACCCTAAATAATTGCCTGAAATTCCTTCACCTCAGAGGGGTGAGCACAGCACTTACAACCTGTTTGTAACCAGGTAACCAGATAACCAGATGTACCTGCTGCTCAGTCTCTCCTTTCGGTAGGTTCAAAGTTTTCACTGATTTTCTGGGAATTTTGCTCCTTTCCCATCTTTTTTTGCCGTTGTAGGTGGCCAAAGCCTTCTGGATGGCGATCGGAGGAGACAGAGACGAGATCGAGGGTCTCTCCTCCGATGAGGAAAACTGAGTTCTGCTGGAGCTGGAGCTGCACAGCAATCCTGCAGGAGTGGAGCTGCACAGCAATCCTGCAGGAGTGGAGCTGCAGTGCAATCCTGCAGGAGTGGAGCTGCAGAGCAATCCTGCAGGAGTGGAGCTGCACAGCAATCCTGCAGGAATGATTTTCCCTGTAATTAAGTGTTTATTGCCAAAAGCCCCATTTAGCTTCAGCTGCTTTCGCTGGGGAGAGGATTCCCCGAGTCACTGTAGGGAACATTCCACACCAATTCCTGGCTCCAGTGGCTCTGTCTGTCCTTTCTCCTCTCCCAGAGCACTCTGGAAGGTGCCACGTGCAGTTCAAGGAAACAGGAACGAGTTTACATTTTTCAAATGAACGTTTTTATTGTTTCCTCCTCGGAGTTTAAATAAACAAAGGTGCTCCGAGTTATCTTTGCCCACGTGGCTGGGGGTTGGGAAGCGACTCCTGAACTCCAAACTCCACGTGTTTGATGGTTTTATGGAGTTGTTTCCCAGTTCAAACTGACCAGGTTTGTGGGAGCCATGAAGAGGAAGCTGCTGGGATGCTGTGCCAAGGCTGCTGGGTCATCCTGCCCAGTGCCAAAGCCATGAAAAATGGCCCCTGGGCTCTCATTCTGTTGGAATTTTGTCTGTGTAACCAAGTGGGCCTTCCCTGGAATGTCAGGTGTTGTCCACACTCCCTGGCTTTCCACTAGGAACTAAATTTGGGATGAAATACCAGACAGATTTTTGCAGCTGTTCCAGGGTTGAGTTCCCTGACCCACAGCTGGGGAGTGTGTCCTGAATTCCTGAATCCCTGTGGAAAACACTGGGATCCCAAAGTGCCACTGGATGTGTTCAGTGTGGAGGCACCAGAGGCACTGGGCTGCTGTGGGCTCAGGGATCAGCTGCAGTTCCCTGGTCCCTGTTCCCTGTTCCCTGTCCTCCAGCACACACCTGCTGGGAACATGGAATGGGAGGAAGGGAAACAGGAGGAAGGTGGATCCTGGTGAGGAAATGAGAGGAGAAAGGGTAAATCCATCCTGGCTCCTTCCCTGCTACTCTCAGTGTGTCAGTGGGAAGAAGCAGCCAGCAGCCTCCCTTGTGGAGAAGTCCAACCTCTCCAGTGCTTCTCTTTCCCTTTTCAATCTGAAAATCCACCCTTAGGCAGAAAATTTGGAATTAACTTCCAGTATCTGGCTTTCCCATCAATAACTTTCCCGAGCCCTGAGACCTCTGTTTGCCATCTGTCATCTGGTGGCTTTGTGTTCTGAGGCACTTCCACAGCCACTCCTGACATTCCTTGTCCCTTCTGAGATAAATCAAAGGCAAAGGAGCTGCTTGGAATGCTGGAAACCATTTCCTGGGGGGGAACTGCAGCGTTTGAGAACAAGACCTGGAGCCTCCCTGGCAGTTTGTAAAGCATTTCTCATCCAGAGAAATGTTCCTTTCCCAGGGCTCCAGTGGAGACATCCAAGGAAACACCTGCCAGAGCCACCTCTTCCCAACCCTGCCCTGACTCTGCCTTCTCCCAGTGTCCCCATCCTTTTCCCAGCACAGAGAGCTGCAAGAAGGACTGAAGGTGGTTCATTCCAAGCAGGGAATGGGTTTCCATCTTGGCTTCTTCGTAGTTGAAGAGTTTTTTCCCCCTTCCCAAGTATTTATTGTGCAATAATGATAAATGGCAAAAGTGCAGAGGAAATGAGTTGGGACAGTGAGGAAAACATGGACTTGGATACTTCATAAAACCAACCCTTCAGCCATGTGAGACACCTGACTATTTAAATTGATAAAATTACACCAAATCCAGCTCTTTTCTGCCTTTGGACAAGGCAGCAGCAGCTCAGTCCCAGGTTAAGAACTCTTTTAAACATATTTTTGTTGTAAATATGTGTCTTCTTTATAGGTGCACAAATCATGGAGGCAGGAGGTGTGGCTGGAGATACCAGGGAGAAGTTTAATGGTCCTTTATTGTGTTTTTAAATCAAAGTTTAATCTGGGGGTTGCTTGGGGTTTTCTTTCTGAAGAGACACCTTAGTTTTGGCTACAGAATTTCTTTACAAGATAAAAAGTTACAGAAATGAATAAAAGAGGCATTAGTGGAACAGCAAACCTGAAATTGTGTCTGTCACTCCATTTCTTTGTGTGTCACAGCCTTGTTCAGCAACAACAGCAGAATTCCCAGGTTTTCAGAGAATCCCAGAAGGTTTGGGTTGGAAGGGACCTTAAGGGCCACCCAGCTGCACCCTGCATGGGCAGGGACACTCCCCCTGACCACCTTTTACATCCCTGGCCCAGGTATGAACTCGAGTTTCAGAATTCCCAGTTGCTGCTCCAGCATTCCCAGTCCTGGACAGGCATTCCAGTGTTACTGGACAGGCCAGGCTGGGATGGCAAAGATTTTCCTGCCACTACAACCACTTGTCTCCCAACTTTTGCCTGAACCAAAAATTCCAGGCAAGGTCAATTCACTCTTTTTTTTTGAGGTTTTTAATTCCTTATTAAACCTGTCCTTTGCTCCAGGTGCCCATTTCCAGTGCCAGTGGGCAGACTGGGATGCTGGAATGCAGGGTCCAGCCAGGTGGAAGCAGCACAGATTTACTGCAGGGCTCGTGGAGCTTTGGCAGCCCCAGCACAAGGCCTGGCCCAGACCCTTTATTAGCACATGGTTGGAAAAGCGAGTGGAAAAAGTGTTCTCGTAAATCCTGTCAGGAAAAACAACCCAGAAAAAGTGAATTCCAGTGAAACCCTCGGAGAGCCACGAGGAGTTCATGGATCACCGTGTGCCTTGGCTCCTTCCCGGGCTCTCTGGACAATGCCCACCCCAGCAGGGTGCCAGGTCCCCTGGGATGGCACCTGACCTGCCCACCCTCCAGCCACAGGATCCTGGAATTCTGCCTCCAGGAGGAGCTGGCTCAGCACGTGTGTGCAGCACAGCACCGGGACAGGGACCCCAGAATTTGGGCTCTGCTCCTGACAGGACGTGGGATTGGGCAGGGAATGCTGCCCTGCAGCTCCTGAGCTGAGAATGGAGCTCCCCAATTCCCTGAGCTGAGAACAGAGGTCTTTAATTCCCTGAGCTGAGAGTGGGGATCCCCAATTCCCCTAAGGTGAAAGTCCAGCAGCAGTTTGAACCCGGGGCAGGGAATGTTCAGCCACCTCTAACTTTTCCAGCATAAATCCTTTGAGCACAGAGCTCTGGTGCTGCTCCCCTTTGGATCCCGTCAGTTACAAGAATTAGTTGCAGAGTTTTAATTAATTTTTTATATCTGGCTTTAAATTCTTGAACAAAACCATAAAAAGAATGAAGGTCTTACCTGTCACTGAGGTCTCCCGTGCATTATTGGGAACAACCTTCATTACACAAACCTGGAGATGCTGCTGTCTCCGAATTCCCTGTGGTTTCCAAACTCCAAACTGTCCGTTCATGCCCTCAAATACATTCTTACAACACCCTGATTCGCTCACGAGCCTCAGTTCTCAAATCAAAGTTTATTAAAATGTCAAAAACAGACCTTACAGTTGCACAGGGGAACGGGGGGAGTACATGGGACAGGCCTGGAGTAACAAACAGTGAGTAATGCTGCCAGGGGAAAGCAGGAGGTGGCGGGGAGGTACAGCAGGAATTCTAAACTAACACAAACATGCTCTAGGGATCCATCCCAGGGCACAGCTCCGTCGGGAATGAGCTGGATGTGACCCCCCAGGGACACTGGGGTGGGCTCTCCAGTACTGGAGGGAGCAGAAGATGAACCAAGGAGTTCTGGACTAAGAGGTTTGGTCTTTTTAAAGCCTGGGGAGCTTTAAGGAAAGGCCCAAGTGGGAGCCCCATGTGGTGCTGGGGCTTCACTCACCAGGGTTTGTGCCCAGCTCTGTCCTCACACCACAAACTCCTCATTCCCAGCAATCATCAGGAAGGAACAGATGGAATAGTTAATTCTCCTGAACTGCCCTTGCTGTTAAAAATTAAATATTTGATTCATCTGAATACCCAAGAAAGAAAACATAAAGACAAAGCATGTACAGGGTAAAAACCAGACTGAGCTCGACCACACCATGACTACAGAGGGACTGAGTCTCATCCTGGCTTAGCACAGCTGGGAAATTCCATCCTCCCACCTATCCAGTACCTCAGAGAAGCAGGAGAGCTCCTGGATGCTTTGGGATGTGGCTGAAGGCCTTCACTGAACCCTCTTCTTCCTCCCTGTGCTTCTCCTGTCAGGAAGCAGCACAAGGCACAGATGCCAACACTTGCTGCTTGAGATGAGTCCTGAATATCCTTCACCCTGCAAAGGAGTCCTGGGCAGGTCCAACTCCACTGATCCATAAGGGGAGAGGAAACTGGGAGGAACTCAAAGTAACTCAGCCTTTTCCTGGCACACGGAGGGAGAGCTCCGGGGAAATGAGTTATGATTGGATTTCTCCATCTTTGTACATATGCACAGTGATTCCTGGAGATTAAATCAGATGGACAGCCCTGGATTTACTCCTAAGACAAGCTTAACACAAAATGCAAACTGCAATTCCATACATTAACAGGAGAAATAAATCACCCCAGCCCTGGGAGGGCAGAGGCTGCTGGTGGCACCTGCCAGCACCAGGCCCTGTGCAGCCACACCCAGCAAAGGGTCAAAGCTCCTGCCACTGACCCTGCCAGGAACAGAACTGTGTGAAATCCTGCTGGGATAGCCAAGACTGCCAGGAAAGGAGAGGGTATTCCAGGCTGGAGCTGGAATCTGAGCCAGGGCAGGGCTGGGCACCTCCCTGTGTGCTACACACCAGTGAAGTTCCAGGAAAAACCAACCCCCAGCAAAGCCACCTGTGCCCTCAGGGCCCCACTGCCTCCAGCAATCCCAGCCCAGCTCCTGCTCCCTGTCCTTGGTGTCCACAGGAATGGGAATTCGATTTTCTCCACACTGCACCTGTGACAGCCAAGGCAGCACAGCCACAACCTCCCTGGGATCACCCCCAGCCTCATCCCTTCCTTTGCCCACGGCTCAGGACTCCCCATTTCACTCTCCAAGGGAACTCTGGCACCCACAAAGCTTTTTATGAATTAGTGAGAAGCAAAAAAAGGGCAGGAAATTAATACTTTAGTGGAGATAATCTCTGGTTTATCTCACTGCACTGCTGGCCCAGCTCACATTTTCCACTGGAAGTCATTTTACTTAAGGGATGATGAGGGGAGATTAACCAAAGTTTTTATGCATCATCTGAATCCTGGTTTTCAAAAGGCCTCAATTAGTAACAGCCAGCAATTAATTATCCCTTAGCAAGGAGATACAGATCTGGTTCCTGCTGGCAGTGCAGGCTGGCTGAGGAGGTGACTCTGTGCAAAATTCATATTAAAATTGGGATTTATTCCCACTCGTGGCCTCTGGGTCAGGCTGGGCTGCTGCACACACTGTCACCTGTAATCCCTGCCTCTGGAATTTCAGGTGCCACTTTTGTTGTTCATGTACAAGGCACCAGAGTCCAACTTCCTCCAGGATTCTGAGGACAACAACAATTTGTCACTAAAATAAGCAACTAAGACACTCAGGGAGGAAACCTGGGGCCATTTTACAGAGCAGATATTTTCCCCTCTCTCCCTAAACAGCCAAAAGTCAAATATTTCCACAAAATGCAGGATAAACTTTTGTTTGCAGCTAGGTTAGAAACTTGTACCTGAACACAGATGCTGAATCCAACCACAGTGAGACACAAACCTACTGTGTAAGTGGCTAGAAAATCCTGGTTTATACATAAAATAAAATACAAGTTGCTCTTCCTGCCCCAGTCACATCAGACACATTGCAAAGACTAAACCAACTGAACTCCTCAGGAAGCCTCCAGTGCTGGTCCAGGTTGTGCTGCACAGGGAAAGCTCCAGCCAGGACTCTGCAAGAGGATATTCCCAAGGGCTGTATCACCAGGAGCACATCCACCACCAAGAACCCTCCTCAGAATTCAATTTCAGATAGAAAAATAGGGTAATTTCTTGTTTCTGGAAGAGAACTCCCTAAAACATCCCCTTTCAAGGAGCAGCAGTGACCCCCGGGCTGCTCCGGTGCCCACCGAGGGTCCCGGTCCCTCTTCCCAAGGGTTTTGGCAAAGCTGAGGTTGCCCCAGAGGCCTCACAGGAACGAGCACACTGGGAAAGCAGGTACCTGGAAATCCCTGGGAGGTGTCTGATGTGATTCCAAGCAGCTCCCCCTGGGCTCAGGGCACTCTGCCCCATCTTCACACCTGGGAGCTCAGTTTGCAGGACTAAAGCCTTAAACACAAACCACCCCAAAGCCCAGCCAGTCCTTCCCACAGCCACATCCAGCTGCTGTGTTTGTCTTTCATACAGAAAATAACAAAAAAAAAACCCAACCAACAAACAAGAACAAAAGATTTCCATAGGAAACTGATTCTCACTTTCTCCCCTCCCCCTCGAACATTTTGGCACAAATGCATAAGATATTCACTGCAGACAGAAGGAAACACAGAACTGGACAGCACTGACAAAGATATCAGACTTATTTGGCAAATGGGAACCATAAAAACAAGTGCTAAGGGTTTTGCTTTTTTCCAGTTGTGGAAGTTGTTTGCCATGACAGTTGCTGCAGGGAAAAAAAAAACAACATTAAACAGTCTGGAGATGTATGTTTAACAGGAACATTTTATAATACAAGTAAATACACACTCTCCCCAGTTCTCCAGGCAAAACCACATCTCGGAGCGTTTCCAGCAGCTGGAATCAGTTGTCAGCAGAGGGGCTGTGGCTGAGATGTCCAGGCTGGCACAGGGGATGCCCCACCCCGGGCTGTGTTCTGCACAGGGCACTGAGGGCCTGGGCACTGCCAGCCTGTCCCACCTGGACACTGATCCCACAGAGCCAACACCATCCAACAGTGAGAGAACAGACTACAAACCTCCTGGAGTTAATGCAAACAGACAAAGGTTTAACACTCCAGAGCTCCCCACAGACCATTGTCCATCTGGGAGCAGCTCCAGTCAAAAGTCGCTGCAGCAACATCAGAAAGAGCCTCAAATTTGGCCTTTTGCTTCCTGCCAATCCAGTCTGATCCATGAGGCCTCGGCTGCATCCCTGGGGAGTGGAGCAAGGCTCGGCCTCCTCGGTGGCAGTGTGGGAAATTCCTTCCTTTTAGGAACATCACTGGAGGAATTTGTTCCTTTGGGTGCTTTAAATGCTTCCTCTCCTCCCCTGCTGCCGCAATTCCAGGTGTGGATCAGGAGGATGACACAGGAATCCAGGAGCAGGAGTCATCCCACAGCAGCTGCTGCTCCCAAGGTGCCACGGGAGGCAAAGGGGAAGTTCCCTTGGAGCTGTGGTGGCTCCTGTGTGCTCACACACAGGGCACAACCCAGCTGGAGGCACAGCACTATCCAGTCCTGCAGCAAGATAAACTCCAGCTCCAAATTCCAACCTCAACAGCCCGGAGCATCCCAACCAAAGTGCCAACAGTTTCAGTGGAAGTGGCTTAAACAGGGTATGTAAAAAACCAACAAAACAAAGAAAACCCACTTTTTTTTTCCTTTTTTTTTTTTTTTTAAAGAACAGATTTTTTTTCCTCATCACTTGAATAACTGGGAATTTGTTTACTATGCCTTCTGCTAAGGGTTTTCCAGAGTCTTTGCTGCCCACCACGGGCCCCCAGGAGGAGTTTCCTTAGGAGACACTGGAGCAGCGGATGCTGGGGGAGCCCATCTGGGTGAGGACCTTGTCCAGCCACTGCAAGGGGCCGTTGAGGTGCAGCTCGATCCAGCAGGGAGTGCTGGTCACTGTCTGCCTCCTGCCAGGGGACAGAGGACACAAGGACACAAATCACTTACAGAACCTGACAAAGGGCAAAGGTTTCACAGCTCCTGAACATTCCTTCCTGCTCAGACAACAGTCCTGCACGGGGCCAAGGGAATGTCTCTGCTCTGGAACAGCTCCTGGCCTGTGCTGCTACCACTGCTTTTAAAAAAGCCACCTTTTTCCTTTATATTTGTTATGATCCCACAGGAGCAACTCTCTGTGGAACCTATTTGCTGCTCAGATTCCTGGGAAGAGGCAGGTGGTTCCCTGAAGGGAAAGGAAGGTGTTCATCTCAGCCAAATCCTTCAGTTCTATTTTGCAGACCCTTCTTGATGGGACAGTGAGGGGGGTGTTCACCAGACAGGTTCAGTTTCCCTGTGTCGTTCTCTTTTTAGGACAAGGACGTTCTCTTTTTACCAAATAGGGTGGTTTTAGCAGCAAGAAGTGCTGGAGGGAGATCACCCTGAGCCCTTCAGACTCCCCCCATGGCCATTCCCTTGGTGCCCACCCTCCCTGTCCCACTTTCCTCCCTGTTATTCCCACATCAGACCCCAGGGAGTGTCTCCAGATGGTAAAGCAGGAAGAGAAGGGAGGAAAGGAAGGGAAGAAGGGCCAAAGCACAGGGCAAGAGGCTCTCCCTCCTCTGCCCAGGCATGGCCCAAGTGTTGTTGCAGGCAGAGAGGCAGGGACAGCTGCTGTGGAGGAGGGAGAAACAAGAGAAACAGTCTGGGAACAGCCTTGTTTTACACCCTCATTTCCCACAGAAGCTGTCCTTGGAATCTGGTGATGGGAGGCAGAACACAGAGCCTGTGGGGCCCAGGGAGAAATGGAGGGTGGAAGGGGGACCCTGAGCTCCCACCACCAACCCTGTCCCTCGTGCTCCCCCAGCAGGGTGGGTATCTGGGCCTGGCTGGTGCTGTGCTGTGATTCCATGGGGAATGGTTTGTCCAGGGGTGTCCCAGGGGCTGTTTGGGCAGCAGGACAGGGAGAGCAGAGCACCCCTGGCTCTGCCAACTCCCATGAAGCACACAAAGCTCTCAGATCCCAGGAAAACTGCCTCCCTTCACCCTGAGCCCTCCCCTTGCTGCCTGATCCCAGCCTGGCACCGAGCAGCCCAACAACTGTTCCCAACAGTTCCCAACAAAACCCCACACTCCTGCCCTCTCCAGGTCTATCCCACTGAACTTCATCCTCTCTTCCCACCGAGGGAACACCATGTTGGCTCCAGCCTTTTGGAAAGGCAAACCCTCAGAGCTCTCTGTGCCTTCAGCTTCCTCCACTGGGCTCCCACTGAACCTCACAGGCTGCTCATGGAATTGGCTTTTCCCCTCTTCCCTCCCCCAAATCCCTGGCATACAGGAGCCTAAACCCCCCCCAGACTGCTCAAAAGGCTGAACCAGAAACCAGGGAACAGAGCTCTGGATGCTGCTCCCACAGGAACACCTCCACCTCTGAGCCAGCTCAGCACCCACATGTGCTCTGGCAAGGGCAGCCAGAGGGAGGATTTTGAGGCAGGGAAAGGTTGGAGCAGGAGAGCAGCTCCGGGGGGAGCGCAGGGCTCGGGGCCTCCCATCTCCAGCGAGATCCCGACTTTCCGTAAGTGACGGAGCTCAGCTGGATCTCATTCCCTGCCCTGGCTCCCAGCCAGGCCTGGCTCCCAGGCAGGACAATTTCAAAACAAAATGGACTCCAAACATCTGGAGAAATGAGAAAGTGGGAGCGGAACGTGCCAGGCTCCAGCTGATCCTGGGGCTGATCCTGGGGCTGATCCTGGGGCTGATCCTGGGGCATCTCCCTGCCCACCACGGGGAGCAGCAGGACACGGTCTCAGCAGGGCAGGGACTCCCCCAGATTTTCAAATCAAAGGGGCCACAGGCAATATTTCCAAATCCCTTTTGGCTTAAACCCTCACCAGCTTTTTCTTTCTTAAAACAACGTTCATTTTTCAGGGAATTCTGTCTCTCCTGCTTGTCCCATCAAACCCTGACTTCCCTCCCCTGGATGTTTGCTCCCTGTCTCAGGGGTTGGCAGCAGCCCAAGCCATGGAATACTCTGTTCCCCACACCATTCCCACTGGATGGATGATGTAACCACATCACCCATCCCAAACATCAGGCCTACTGCATCTCCTTATTTATCTTCAGTTTTCACTGGGAAAAACAGGGATCCAGTTTCTCCCACATTTAAGCCCTTGCCCTGTGACAAGCCCTAAGGAAAGGAGCTGGAGATTTAACTGTAATTTTGCAGCAACTCAGTTCTTTCAAATAGAAATGTTGAAGCCAATCTGCTTTGGTTTAATCCCATTAGTCCCTGATAAAAGAAGCATTAAACCCAACCTGTAGCAACCATCCACACTCACACTGGATGTACTTCCACAAGGGCTGGAGGGACAGGACACAGGGAATGGCTTCCCACTGCCAGAGGGCAGGGACAGATGGGAGATTGGGAAGGAATTCCTGGCTGGGAGGGTGGGGAGGTCCTGGCACAGGGTGCCCAGAGAAGCTGTGGCTGCCCTTGGATCCCTGGAAGTGTCCAAGGCCAGGTTGGATGGGGCTTGGAGCAACCTGGGCTGGTGGAAGGTGTCCCTGCCCTTGGCAGGGGGTGGCACTGGATGAGCTTTAAGGTCCCATCCCACCCAAACCATTCCATGATTCTGTGATCCTGTCTGGATCAGTGCAGTCCTAACACACTCAAACCATCAAAGAAACATCTGACTTTCAGAAAAAAACCTGTAGGAGTCCCTCCCTGGACCACGTGGATTTATCTGCTGTGCTTCAGGTAAAGCTCTTGGTTTGTACCAGACACTTGTGGTGTCCCAGGTGCATCACACCCTGTGTTTTACACAAATGGGATGGGAAAAACAAGAGATCAACTCCCAACAGCTACAACCCGGACACTGGGCTAATTCCCACTCTTCAAATGGGAATAAGGGCTTTGCAGACCCCTCCTAGGCTGGGAATTAGAGGAGTGGAAGGGAAGCACAGACATGGAGCCAAGTTCCACCCCAAAGCCTGACCTGTACTCTGCTCCCCAGCCCTTGACAAAGCTCATCCTGATGGTGCACATCCTGGTCAGCTGGTACACGGCCTCAAAGCCCTGGTTCACTGACTGGGCCAGCAGAGCAGCAAACTCCTGGTTGTTGAAAATCTTCAAGTTGCACCCTGTGAAAGGAGAACAGGACAAGGCATCAGTGCAAGGAGGGTAAGAAACCCATCTCTTCCCCAGGATGGCAAAAAGCTCCAGGCTGCTCTGCCATGGCCTCAGAGCACGTGGTGCCACACACAGATTGTCTGAACACAGCATTCCAGAGGAAGGAACCCAGCTTGCCACATTCTGCTGAAAAGGAAGAAGGGAAAGGACAGGGAATGCTGGGTGCTGGTGCCCACACAGCAGATTGTGATGGGTGACACCAGACTGGGATCCTCATGTGGAACCTCCTTGTCTCTCCTGTACCATTTGCCCTCAGATTGTGATTTAAAGCCCAGCTGTGACTGTAACACTTGACAACAGTGATCACTGCAGGGCTGAGGGGCAGGAATGCACAGGATAAAAACAGGAGCCCCCTGGGGCTGGATTTCCACAGGGTCTGTCAGTAGGGTAGAGAAGTTCTGAAGTGAAACCACCCTGCCAAAGCAGGAAGCAGCTCTGAGGGTTCAAAAGGCTGGTGGGGTTGGTGGCAGAGCTGCTCCTGCTCAAATCCTCTCTGCCATTTCACCATCAGGTGCCAAAGACTTTCTTTTTAAAACTGAAGCTCTTTTCTCCAGTGTTTAGTCCCAGCTAAAAGACTGGAAACAACTTCTTTAACTGCTCTTAGGGGATAAAGGTGAAATAAAAATCATATTCTTCATAGTTTAAATAAATGAATAAATGCACTACTCTTTAAAAAAGTGCTGCTGCTCTTGCCTTCTCCCAGATAAGCACAAACAAGTTAAACTCTCAAACTTGGCACACAACTACTGCTCCTGTGGGATTACACATGGGCCAAGGCTGAAAAACAACCACTTGCACTGGGATGATTTCTAAAAATCACTGGTGAACCTCCTCTCTGGGGCTGCTCTCCCCTTGCCATCAGCTCTGGGTCAAGCTGTGTGGAGCAAAGTGTGACCAGAGGAGCTGCAGGAACCACTCCTGGGGCAGGAGCCTCGCAGGGACTCCGAGGGAAAGCAAAGCAGAGGTTGGAAGGGTGAGAGCACCAGAGCACAGAGAAAGAGCCACAGTTTTGATGAGGATCACAGTGCCAGGCTGCTCAGACCTCAGGAGAGGCTGGGAACAAGTCTCTCCATGGGGAGGAACGGGAATGACCTGATTGTGACAAGAAGGCAGTGAAGAAACTGCTTCAAACCCAGCAGAGATTTGAAGATGAGCTGAGAAGGCAGCCAAGGACTGTGGCAAAAGTGGGGAGAAGCTGGTGGCCAAAAAATGTGCCTCAGCTGGATGGAGAGAGGAAAAGGGGGTGGGTTGTGCCTGCAGATGTTGACTCCAGCCAGGGTAGACTCTTGTGATGTGGCTGGAGAATTAAGCCATGTTTGCAACACTGGCAGCTGCTTCCTAAACATCTGAGAAAGGAAACCCTTTATTCAGAGGGGCCAGAGCCTGCAGAGTGTGGATCTCCTCTCCAAAGAACAGCAATCTTTATTCAAATATTCCTAAACAGAGAAGTCCATTTCTTTTAAATACATACATACTTCTACCTGTTAAAAAATTGGCTTTGGTAAGCCTAGCTCAATAACTAAACTCTGTGTGAAATGGCATCCCCTCTCTTCCAGCTCTTTCCCATGTATTTAACAAAAAAGCATCTTCTTCCCAGATAGATGCAGTGAATTCTCTTGTGATCTTTCAGCCAACTTCAGGCTGTAACCACAACAAGGTGTCTGCAAATGTGATTTCCCTGAAATCAAGCTAATTCAAAAAGGGGAGGAGGGGTGAATTTTACCACAGAGCAGGAAAAAGTAACAATTTCAATCAATTGGGGGGGAAATTAAAGAGAAATGTCTTCCCTTTTACTTAAAGGTACAGACAAAATCATCCATGTGACTATCAGGTAATTACAAGTCAATAATGGACTGATAAAACACTGAAGGAGCATGTGGAAGACTCTGCTCTAAGTTCTGCTTAGAACCTGAGATTAATTCAGTTGGTCAGAGCCAATAACACTGAGGTTGTGGGTTTGATCCCCAGCTTCCCTCAAGAGTTGGACTCCAGGGTCCTCATGGCTCCCTTCCAACTCTGAAGATTCTCTGATTGTGATCCTGATGTTCTGTTTATCCCAATTTTTATTAGTGTAGTACAACTATTGGAGCATCAACAGCTTCCTTCATTGGAACCTTCATCCTTTAGGCTATAAAAATGCCCTGCCTGAAGTGTCCATTTGCTTACAAAAGGGGAAAAAACAGGTTGCACAGAGAGGATGTGGACTGCTCGTCCCTGGAAGTGTTCAAGGGAAGAGCTTGGAGCAAGCTGGTGGAAGGTTTCCCTGTCCATGGTTGGAACAAGATGAGCTTTAAGGTCCCTTCCCACCCAAACCAGTCCATGATTCCATGAAAAGTTCCTGATTGCTGTCAGGACCAGAGGTCAGCACATCCATGCCCAGCTTGACAAGGAGCAAAGCTTATCACAGCAAGTCCCTGCCAGCAGGAGGTGGAGCTGTGGGGACCATCCCTTCCCTGGGGGGATCTTGGGGAAGGTGGACCTGGGGGCCATCCCTTCCCTGTGGGGATCTTGGGGAGCTGTGTGGGACATCCCTTCCCTGTGGGGATCTTGGGGAGCTGTGAGGGACATCCCTTCCCTGTGGGGATCTTGGGGAAGGTGGAGCTGTGGGGACCATCCCTTCCCTGTGGGGATCTTGGGGAGCTGGGTAGGACATCCCTTCCCTGTGGGGATCTTGGGGAAGGTGGAGCTGTGGGGGCCATCCCTTACCTGGGGGGATCTTGCAGACAGTGGCCGGGTGCCACCCGTAGCGCTGGTTGCAGTTGGGGGACTGCACAAAGATGGCGCTGTCACTGAGGCACTCGGCAAACACCTCCCCACCGATGTAGTACAGCCTGACTCCTCTCCCTGGGAAACACAGGGCACAGTCACATGAGACAGAAATCACCTCCAAAACCTGCTCCAAGAGCTGGTAGAGACTTAGCAACCCTCAGCATGAGCCAGCTCTGGAGCACCTCAACGAGGGATGATGGAAAAGCCATCCCGGTGGACACGCCAATAAATTGGTCTGTGAGTGAGGTGAGGGAAGCAGGAACCAATTTATTAAGCCAGAATTTCACCTCCAGCCCCCCTTGCCAATCCCAGACATTCCCCACCCCCCCAGAGCTCCCTCCAAACACACCCTGATGTTTTCCATGTGAAGGTTCTATCAGTCAAAATGTGGTTTTCAGCCCTTCCTCAAAGTCATCCCACCTGGGCACCACCGCTTGGTTCTTTACTTAGGGATTTGGTAATAAATTATACAGCATTTTAAACTCTCTGCCTGTTGTTTGAGGTGATGTTTTGTACAAGGATAAACACACATCACCCACAGGTGTCTCCACAAATCATTAAAATCTCAGTTAATAAAGAAACAAATGGCGGGAATCCACTTTGGCTGCTCAAATAAACATTTGCTTTGGTCTTACACTCCTAGTTCAATATCTTGCTTTCATCCTTCCACAGAGCATGAGGAGCCTGATTTAAAATCTGGATTTAAAATCTGATTTCAGAATCTTGGTGGGTTTTAGGGGTTTTTTTTGGTGCTAGAAATTGTGTTTGAAACAAATGTGGAAAGATCCTCCTGTACAGGGGGGAGGATTCTCCTGTTGCTCGGGAAAGGGGAGCAAAATTAGGACAAAAATCAGGTTCAGTTTTGATAGAAGTCAGCAGGAAACAGCACAGCATAAGAAATTTTGCCTTTTGGTAAAATTGCATGAATTTGGGATATTCTATTTAGCCCAGGTTTAAGTGAAACCAAATTGAACGTTACCCTGCAGTATAAGCAGGAAAAGTGGAAATTGAGATGACAGCCAAGGAACTAAGTCTCCATTTATAAAGGGTCAGTAGGAAAATCAAACAGTGCAGGAGGGAAAAGCCATACACACAATTATCCCTGTCATCCATCTAAACACACAGGAATTCTGCCTCTATTCCATGCAGCGATTTTAATGTTCCTGGGTTCGTTTTTTTAGTATTATTAGATGAAAAACCCACAACTAGTGTTGCCTTATGGAAGATCAGCCTCCTAAAGCTCCATGGATATTCCAAGAGCAGTGTTCCTAACCTGCCCAACTTTGTGCCAATTAGTTAATCCCAAGGATCTCGTGCAGGCCTCCACCCTCCACCCTGGAAAGGCAGCAGGAATTACCGATGTGTCGCCTCGTGAGCTCCACGGCGGCGTTTCTGTTCACGTTGGAGAGCAAACCAAGGCAGAAACGCTCGGAATTCGATGGGTCAGTGAATCCATCCACGGTCATGGAGGGCTGGGAGGCGTGGAAAGTCTCTCCCACCCTCTGGTTGAGCTCGTAGTAGGAGATGGAGCACCAGAAGGCCGGCTCGCAGTAGGTGACGGGCTGCAGGTCTGCACGAAACACAAACCCAAGTGACTCCCAGGCCCTCAGGAGGGGATGGAAAAACAGGGACTGGGGTGAAATATTGTCCTGCTTCGTTCCTCAGGCTCACTTTAACCAAATTTTAATTGTTTCACAGGTTTTAACGGGCTGCAGCTAAAAGGGGACGTCACCCCCCAAGCTTTTGGTACGTGGAACGATCATCACTAGCTGAGGGTTCCATCACTGAGCAAGGGGGTGGCACTGGAGCAGCTCCAGGCTTGAGAAAATTCAAAAAATAAACTTAGCTCTACTAGGAAGGGGAATGTGGGATCACTTTTAGGCAGTCAGAACCCTAAAGGAGAAAAAAAGGAAGGAACGGAAAACCTCAGAAAGAGCAGAGCACAGACCTGCTCTCAACAACACGGGTCTCTGAACCCTAAATCTGTGCACTTACAGCCAGTAAATCCAACTCTCCCTCTTACTGACTCTGGCACTGATGGAACCAGTAGAGCTGTCTGAAATATGGCCCAGATTGTGTGTAACACTGGCATTAAAGTGACTTAAAAATTAGAATAAAATAAAAAATTAGAATTCAATTATAAATGAAAAATCCCAGTGCTCTTGATCTCAAACCATCCAAAGAAAATCCATTCTCCAGTAGATGATGGCACATCTCTTTCACTGGGGTTCTGGTTTAGCTCAGCCCATGGCCCAAAGCAAAGGGACCCACGCTGATGAGCAGAGTGAGGCATTGTCAGGAAGGCAATACTTCACACCCCAGCAAGGTGGGACAGTCAAATGCCATGGAATGATTTAACTGCTCCCACTGAAGCCAAGGAAATTCCAGCAGGGGAAGGCTCAAGTCAAATTTCTTGGAAAAACAGCTCTAGAAGGTGCCCAGTCCTGCTGTGAGCCAAGACTCTGCTGAGCAGGGGAAGTGAAAAGCAGACTAAGGTAATTCCTAAGTGCTATTCCCCACTTCCAATGCAAGAGAAGAATTCCCTCCAGTCCTCCCCCCAGTTTATCACTTCATTCCCATCCATTCAAGTGGTGCTTAAAGGCAGCACAGAACAGCTTCCCATCTGGCCGAAGAGTTAACAGGGAGCAGCAAACCCAGCTTTTTCCAGGGGCTTTTTCCCATCTGCTGCTCCTGCACCACTCACACCAACCTGGGGCTTAAGAGATCAGCTCCAAAACAATCAAAGACAGGTTTTTCCCACCCCAGCCTCCTCTCCCACTGAGTCTCTGCAGGGGTTTGGGAGTCTTTTCTCAGCTGGTACCTGCTGTTGCTCCATAACTTTTAGGCACAGGTTGGAGCAGCCTGGCTCCAGCCCACAGACATCCTTGTTTCCTCTCTGTGAGTTCCCAAAGTCACCAATAATCAGGAGAAACCCTTTGCTTTGTTATCAGCTTTGCTGACAGCAATAAGGAATTGAACAGAAGTGCATCTGGGGAACTCTGCAATCCTCAGCAGTCAGGAATTTCAGAGCTCCTACCCATTCCCAGCTTCTTTTCCCTGCCATTTCCTCACATTTGAGACAATTTTACAGCTAAAAGCAAGTCCCTGTCCTGATCTGCACAGATCCTGAACACATCCAGGAACCACACAGGACTCTGCCTCTTCCTCCTGGATGGCATATTTGGTTTTCCCACTGGGAAGTGCCACACCAGGCATGTTTCTCCAGCAGTTTTGGGGAGAGGCCCAGCAAACACCAGCACTAATCAGTCTCCTAAGGTGGGTCCACCCACTTAAGAAAACAGATTGTGTTCCACATGACTGTGCTCTGACTCCACAGCAAGTGTCTCTAATTGAAAGGCTGCTCAGCTCCAGAAAAATCAAATCAACTTCTGCTGATCCCAAAGTAACACCCTCAGATTGGTACTACTGAAGTTATAAAAACACCAAAACCTTTACTGCTCTCCATGGTTTCGTGGTCCTTTCCTTCAGAAACCACCTCCTCTTGGCTGGGACTCGAGGGAACTGTGGATTCCCCGCGGAAGGATGGACAGAAATTTGATTTCCGGCCTATTTGCAGCTTGAGGAAAGACACAAACCAACAAATCCTGGCTTGGAGAAAAACTTGCCTCCAAAAAACAGCAACCAAGCTTTTAATGATGCTGCTTTCTCCTGTGATTTGTAGTTTTAAACTTCAGCTTAAGCTGCTGCGGGATGGGCAAATTTCCTCTTGTGTTACAGCTGTCCTAAATATTCATTTTCAATTTATGGCTTCACTGTTTGGGGAAAAGGGAGAGACTGGAGCTCTGCTAAAGCCAAAAAACCCTGAGGGGGCACACAATCAACTACAACAGGAGACATGAAAACCAGGCAAATCCTGCCTGAATCATCCCCACACAATCCCAGCCTTGACTTGGCACAGCTTCGCTGTCTGAAGCGTCCCCTGGGCTCTGGGATGTTCCCATTCTGCATCTTCCCTGCAAGATGAAAGTGCTGCCTGTTCACTCTGGAGGGAAACAATCTCCTGGCTGCTTTGCTCTCTTTTTATGTGCTCTGAGCACAAGACAAGTTGTTTTCCTCCTTTCAGTGGATGTGTTTGATACTCGGTGTGGATCAGAAGCTGCAGAGAGATGTTTTCCAACTGCATTAATCCTAATTCCCTCCTCAGGAACGAAGAGATGAATAGATGTGTGTGCTCCCTTCCCTCCGTGCTCAGAGGAGGGCTGGCTTTCCTCTGGGAAAGGGAGTTTCAACACAGTGTTCCAGAGGTTTGTGTGACTGATGGATGTGACCGTGGGGCATGTGCTCATTTCTCTCACAGCTTTTGCGTCAAGTCTTGTGCGGAGCAAACCCTGACAATGGATTTCCTGTGCTCCAAGGGACTGCCTCCCTCCAAACAACAATATCCATGGACCACAGGGTTGGCCCTCAGCCAGCCTCAACTCCCTGACTTCATTCCCAGTGTGCACAGAATGCTGGTAACTCTCCTTTCGATTGTTTCCTGTGTTTTCCCCCGTCCGTGTTTCGGTAACAGGGAAGAGATCCCTGGATATCTGCAACCCCCATTTAAAGCTTATGTTTGACAACTGAAAATGTGACAGTTGTAATCTTGGAATCAAACTAGAAGGCTCCCAAATCCAACACACAGCTGAAAGGAGGAAAAAAAGGAATCCAATATGTTACCTTGCAACACTTTTGCTGCTGTCAATGGAAAGATGAAACTCCCCAAGTTCCTTCAATCCCACGTTTCAACTTCGTACTGAAATCCATCCCTTGCACCTTAAACTCACCCTGCTTCTGGTGCCCCACTCCCTCTGCCTCCTGCCAGTTTATTGCCCCTGTAATTCTCTGGAATACAGCCATGGGATTTAAGTGCAAAGTTCAGTTTACACAAAGTAAAGTGTCTTAAAAGCTTCAGGTAGATCTGCTCAAATAAACAAATCAACCCTTCACGGGACATCAGTTTCTTTGTGAACATCCCCCACCCTCCACTGCTGAGAGACTCCCTCACTGCACACTCTGCTGTGGGTTTTAAATTTCTATCCCTTTTTCCTCACAAACATCCAGAGAAAGCCTGATGAGATCAAAGGACAGCCCCAGACAGGTTCTGATCCATGGAATTACAGAGCACAGCACAGGCAGGATCCTTCCTGGGCTGCAGGAACCATCAGGCTGAAGGTCTGTGTTCACTTCCACTGCTGTGGCAGCTCATTATTGTACATAAACCATCTACAAGGGGCAGATGATGCCAACTTTGCCCTGGGACAGTTTGAAGTGTTGCTCATCCATGTGCCACTTCATTTAGTTATTACTTTCTAGCTTCCTCCCAGGAAAAAATTGACAATAAAATTAAAAGCCACAGGGAGTTCTTCACTTGTGGAAGCTCTTGTCTAAGAGCAATAAATATTTGGCTTGCAAAATTGAAAGGTATCTTTGAATGCTGGTGAGTTAAACTGCTTTTCTGCTGTCTGCTCCTTAGACTACAAAGAGATTCCTTGTGGTTAACCAGCTTCACCTGCTTCTACTTATTTTTTGTCACCAGACAGCACATGAGACATCTGACATGTGTTAATAACCAGTGTCCCTGTTATGGAGTGGGGCCTCTTTCCTAGAAACTCTTTTCTAAGGCAGATACCCCAGTCAACTTGCCAGGTTGGTTTTGTTACATGTAATTGGCTTTTTATTTTTAGGTTGGGGGGAAAAAAAAAATAAAGTTGCTAGAAAATCTCATCAGCTCCCAGTCAGCACCCTGGAATATAAGGGATTCCAACAAAAAAAGGGAATAAAGGTTACTTGGCTATTTATTCTCTTCTTGGGCTTTAACAGGTAAAGAAATGAAAATTTTGTGGCACTGTGGCAATGTTTAAAAAACAAAAGGGGGGGGGGGGGAAGGGGAAAAAAAGGGAAAAAAAGAAGAAGGGAAAAGAAATCCCCTCTTCAACAGCCCCAAGATATCCACAAGTCAGCCAATGAGTGACAAATTTTGGAGCAGTGTCAAAGTCCTCCGTGGCAGGATTAAAAGCATATGTAAACTTTATGGCCCTGGTTATTCAAGAGTAATCTCAAGTGGCCTCTGTCTGCTGGATAATGAACAGTTGGAGAGCTGATCCTGCAGCCAGGCAGAGCTGAGAGGGCTTTTTATGGCACACCATGGAGAGCAATTCCAAGAGGGTAAGAGCTCAGCGTGAGGGAGATCAGACCTTTAGTCTGCAGGTACGAAAATAAAGGGCAGCAGCGGCACATTAAAGGTAGGGAATAGAATCCTGGAATGGTTTGGGTTGGAAGAGACCTTAAATCTCATCCAATTCCACCCCTGCCATGGGTAGGGACACCTTCCACCAACCCAGGTTGCTCCAACCTGGCCTTGGACACTTCCAGGGATCCAGGGGCAGCCACAGCTTCTCTGGGCACCCTGTGCCAGGGCCTCCCCACCCTCCCAGGGACAAATGCCCTCCCAACATCTCATCCAAACCTGCCCCCTGTCAGTTTAAAACCATTGGAATGTTATAAAAGAGACCACTAAGCATTCCAGATTTACCAAGGAACTTTCCAGGAGATAAAATTTAACCTTAACCTGTGCCTTTTAAAAATATAAAAATACAAATCCACCAGCAAAACAGACAGAAAAGGACATATTTTTGCAAAGTCACATAATCAAACAAGTGTGGGGTTGCTGCAGTCCTTCCCTCATTCTTTCTGGTATTTATCTGCCAACATTTCTTAGGCTTTTTATTTAACTGTCTGATGTGAGTTCAGATTTCTTTATTTTCTACAGGGTTACTACGAACCACTGTTATCCCAGCAAAGAGGATTAGTGGGAGGGAACATCAACAGTGCCCACAACCTCATCAAAAGTGCCCAACCTCAAGAAATGCCATCATTAAAATGTCACTCTCTTGACTGTAATTACACCCAGTTCCCAAGCTCACATGCTTACCCAGATTATTGTGTGCTGGAGACATGGGGTTTGGTGATAAGTTTGGAGAACCTGAAAATCAAGACAAGATAATTATTGGTGTGGCATCTGCACAAGGGAAAACACTCACACAGGATCCTCAGTGCTGCCCAGGCTTGTTGGAGGGATAACCCACTTCTCACTCCAGTCTCCTTTTTGACACCAGCAGCTTCTCTGATGTTTATTAATCCTTACATGAGCTTCCAAACTTATTACTTATATCAACTTGCTATATCTCCACTGAAGCTTAACCCATTAATTTTGCAAACTGAGCATGGAGTTGGATGTTTTACTTCCACTTGCAGCCAGGAAAATTTCAGGTATCATCTTGACAGCTCCAGACAAACCCTGACACTGAAGAGCTTGGTTCTGCACTGCCAGGCACAAAACATACTCACAACAGCTGGAAACACAGCACTTTATACCCACAACTCCTGGGTTTGGGACTATGGATCAGGCTGTACAGATCTGACCAAACAGCTGTCAGAAATCATCTTCAACCATTTCAATTTGGTCCATTCTAAACCTGGTTACTTGGTTTTTTGGCAATGAGAGAGAAGCCAGACATTCAACTTTCTTGGTGTTGAAATGATAAACCCATTTCAAACCAACTCTGCTCATGGTCATTTGAAATATAGGTAAACTGGACATTTCAGATTCCTTTATTATCTAAATTTATCTTATTTCTTTACTATCTATTTCTTTATTTTTATATAAATGGTCAGAAAAATGCCTCTGCAGAGCAGTGCACAATCTCCCTGTACATGGACACAAAACACAAAGCAAATTGTCATCCTTGGATGTGTCTTTACTGTTTCAGGCTCCTGCTTGGTAGAATCTGATGCTGGATTTTGGAGAGAAGGAGGAACATGATGTGCCTTTCAGCTCTAAAACACACAGCCCTGTGCTCTATATGAGATTTCAGGCTACATTTACATTCCTACTGGGATAAAACTCCTCAAACCACCACCTGATCCTCACTGCCCAAATTAAAACTTTTAAAGGGTCTGATATGACCCAGAAAGCTGCAGCAGAAGTCAGAAGATGACTTACCTGCATCCATGCTGGGATTCATCTGGTGGTCACTGGTTTCTCCATCCTCACTCAAATATCCTGGAGGAGGGGTCTCTAAAGCACAGAATGATCAGACTGTCAGTGCCACTGGATGAAAAGTCTGGATTTTAGACATCAAAACCATTCCAAGTCTGGATTTTAGACACCAAAACCATTTGCTGTGTTATTCACAAGGAGACAAAATTCCTTTTTATTACTTTTTCTCCTCAAGCTGTCGAAGGGAGGAGCCAACCCAACCAGGATGATATTTACGTTTGTGAATAACAGAGGAGGGGGGAAACAAAAAAAATCTGGATTTTCAGCCCCTAAAACTTGAAGCCATCGAGACACAGTTTTCTGTCCACATATTTTTCCTCTCCTGGAGTGCAGCTGCATAGTTTGTCCATGCAAATAAAGTGTAAATTGCTTGTGAAAGAGATACAGAAATAGAAGAGCCCGAGACCATCAGAAATTTAGGGAGTTTTACTCAAATTAAAATGGCTGGATTTCATTCAAATCTAAACCTGCTGAGGGAACGTTCAGCTTTGGATTTCACAACAAAACCAGTATGCACAAGTGAGGGGAAGAGGTGAGTTTAAGGACATTTACAGCTTGCACCTCTTTTCGTACAGGTTCGGAGGAAGGATGGAAAGACAGACTTCCCAGTCATCCAGCTCGGAACACACGTGATTCCCTGTGCAGTGTGACCCTTTCCCTGTGCTGGCTGTATGGAAGGTATATGGTACCTGGAATGTAGTTGCTCTGGGGCTCGATACCTGCTGGGAAGTTAGTGTTCTCTGGGATGGAGTGGCTGTAATCGTCTAACGGCGGGAACTCGGCCGGAATCTCTGTGTGCCGGGGCACCAGCACCGGGGGCAACACTGCACCAGGGGAGGGAAAAACACAACAGCTTTAAAATAAAGAGACTGGAACACTGGAAAATGAGAGCAACCAGTTTGGAGTTACACCATTAAGGACATGGAACACAGAGTCGCTAATGAAGGGACCCAATTCGATGCTTCCTTCTGAAATAAGAGCAGGTAAAGGTGTTTTTTTATTTCTAACACATCCCAGCTGGGGGTGGGATACTGAGAACTACACCTGGACTCTGTGCCCCTGCTCAGGCAAAGAAACAGGTCTTCTGGTAAAATCATTTAAGAGAAGCTATAGCACAGGATTAAAAAGGAATGTTTCACATAAAATGGAGCAGCAGGGTGGGATCTGCACAAACAGCCTGACTGGCTCTGCAGACTTGTGCTGACACAGGGAGCTGCAGCTCCACAGCAAAGTCTCCCTCAGAGGCAGGAGGAGACTCCAGAACAGGAAGTTTAGTTGTGCTGGGAGCTGTTCTTAGATTCTCTTCACAGTAAGTTTATCCCTAATTTCACACCAACAATTAGGGACACACAGAACACCACCACAGTTCCCACTGCGTGTGTGAGTGGTTTCTGTGCACACAACGCCACATGAGGAACCTGGCAACAACACAACCTGCCACTGGATTTCATCCACTCCAAGTGATATTTTCCCCCTGGGTGCAGATTCATAAATTATTCCACTGCCTCCAGCAAGAGATTATCATCAATAATAAATACACCTCGGCTTTCAAACTCAGAAACACACTTAGAAATCCCTCATGCTGGGAGGGAGAAGAGGAGGATTGGGCACGGATCTGGCAGTACCTGGGGTTTCCACTCTTTGGTAATGGTAGGGGTTGACACAGACTTCATCCTTCTTCATGTTGAAGGCGTACTCGCACATCTCCATGGCCCGCAGCTCATGGTGGCTGTGCAGGTCTGGCCAGCGCCACAGCCGGCAGTAGATCACATGGGGGAGGCCTTTCCTGTGGGATACTTGGAGCCTGCCATCCAGGGATCTGCAGCAAAACAGGGGTGGGAGGATTTAGCTGGGAAGTAAAACACGTCGGTTCGACCCCCACACGATCCCAAGAGGTGCCGGTCACTGACACCAGCAGGGATCTGGGCCCAGCCTTCAGGCCAAGGAGGAACTGCCAAACACTGGAAAATCAGGGGATCACAGACTGGTTTGGGGTGGAAGAGGATTAAAGGTCATCTCATCCCACCCCCTGCCATGGGCAGGGACACCTTCCACTCGCCCAGGTTGCTCCAAGTTCATCCAGCCTGGCCTTGGGCACTTCCAGGGATCCAGGGGCAGCCACAGCTTCTCTGGGCACCCTGTGCCAGGGCCTCCCCACCCTCTAAGGGAAGGATTCCTTCCCAATATCTCACCACATAACAGCCCTGCCCTGGATTTACTAATTTTATGGTTAATTTGGAGGCAGAGACAAAAGCTACAGCAAGTGAGAATACACTGATTTAGTGGTACTTTTTGAACACTGCTGTGTGTCCTGACAAACAGGGTGTTTGCCCAGCTCTCAACAACTCCTGCTGTGCATGTAAAGGTGTTACATCTGAAATTCTCTGATAATAAAAAAAGACATGATTGAAACATGAATAGACACATGAATTTTCAACAGGACAAAATCATCCATAAGTGACACACGTACCTTTTCTTTCAAGTTATCTAATTTATCTACATAAAGTTCAGGAACATTACAAACAAACAAGGCTTCATTTCCCAAACTGCAGCTTGAAAGTATGTAACAGTTTTTTCAGCATTGCTTACTTTTATCTTTGCATCTGGCCTGTGTCTCTTCCAGCTCATTTTTCATCTAATCCTATCCTCACCCCTGAGTAGCCTCTTCCTAGGAAACCTTCCTGGGAAGCAAGACAAAGTGTGTTCAACTCCTCTCCAGCAGAGCAAAGAGCTGGAGCAGGGTCTCCTCCATCCTGAATGAACAAGAACTGCCCCCAGGCACTTCCTTTGAAGTCTAACCCTTCATTTCCCTTGCTTCTCTTAATGACCCAAATGAAACACTTGAGGGCTTTGGTGAAATGAAATATTTCTGGTTTTTAATTTGTCAAAGAACGAGTAAAAAAAAAAAAATAAATCAAGAAAAATGAAATTTTACCAGGAATTATTTCCCTTGGTTCTTTGTGTTGGCAGCCAAGCTTAAACAAACAAAACAAACCCAAACCAAAACACACAAACAATTTTTCCAAGAGGCTGCTCTAGGTTTGGCTGCCCTAAGAGAGTTTTCCCAAAAGCTTGGTATCACACACACCTCTTGTAAATGCTGCTGCAACACTGAGGAAGGCAGAATGCAGCTGATTCAAACCAAAAAAACTACAGGAAAGCCAAAAACTGGTCTTCCCAGGTGGAAGACTCAAAACTAATCAGGATGGAAAGTTTTTTAAAATATATATACAAGAGTGTGAGAATATCCACTAAATTTAACAAAAAGAGAGGAGGCTGAAACAAGGAGCAAACCAGCACTAATTCCCTGTTCTCTTTTCAAAGTTCTTTGTCTGCCTGGCAGGAGATCTTGGATCTAAGAGAGGAGAAAGGAGAAAAGAGAAGACTCAGTGAGATTATTCGAAGAATCCCAGAGGAGACACAACTGTGACAAGTGTTATTGCTGCTCCCAGTCACCATCAGCACATGGATGTCACAGCAGCACTGACAGATTTGGGTTGAACTCACACAAAATATGTTTGACTTGGGGATTATTTGCAAGGAGGAGTCTCTCCCTACATTTCCCAGGATAGAAGAAACTCTCTATAACAACAAACTTCCCAGTGAGCAGGAGGGTAAAGTGCACTTCCCCTCAGCCCAGGGCTCTGGCATGAATGCTGTCCATAAGGCAGAAAGAAATGGAATTCTCTACAATCTTATCTCAAAAGACATTTTAAAATGACACAGCCATATGTTTTATTTTCACATACAACCTCCCCTTTCCCCCTTTCCCCTCAATAAGGAGATAAGGTAAAAGAAATTAGATTTCCCCAAAGCCCTGGGGGCTAATTGTGTTTTTATGGTTGTGAAATCTCTCCTCAGGCTCCACATTAAGGGACTTGGGACAAAACAACATCGTCTGCACGTTCTTGGGAAGAGCGTGGCTAAGGAGCAGGGCAGCTCTGCTTCTTCCTGCTGTCCTGCCTCAACCCTCAAGGAGTATTTTCCTCAACCCCCAAGGAATAGTTTCCTCAGCCTTCAAGGAGGATTTTCTCCAAAGCAACAAACAGCTGGTGTGGCTGAGATGGGACAGGAGATTAGATGAGCAAACTGTGCTCTGCTCAAGCCCTCAGGGGTGACCCAAACTCGTGTCTCACATCCATGTGCAGAGTAATCTGCTCACAAACAATGGCACAAACAGCTTCTGGCCCTACTTGGGCCTCTTCTGAAGTACAATATGATCTTCAAGGCTGAGCTACTCCCCAAACCACCCAAGAGCTCAGCATGGCCTGGCTTCATGAAAATGAGCAGAATCTAAGCACCAAAATTTCCACTGGGATATGAAATTGTTCCTCCTTCTTCCCTTTCTTTGAGCCAGCCTGTGTTGAGCAGATTTCCCCACACAGATGACTTCATACATTTATTGTTCCATACTATCTAAAAGCATTTCTTTTCAAATTATCAACATTCTCTGGCCAAAAATTCAGTATTGGTTCTTTCCAAGAGCAGCACCATTTATTTGGGTGGGACACTGTGTCTTCAAAGGGTCTCTACACTGCAAGGTGTCCACGAGAACCAAACAGAAAACCACCTTTAGGACTGATCCATCCTTACATGTTGTTCCCAGCCATTTCCTAGGAGAGTTTAACACATGAAAATACTGCTCCAACTGTCCAACTGCTGCTCAAAGAGCAAAGGGCAGCAGTGACATTTAATAGCAAAAACAGAGAAGGGAGAAAAAAAAAACCTGACAGAAACACTGAGGGCTTTATTTTTTTAAACAATCCTCTGAAAAAGAGCGAGGAGTAAATAGAACATCACGTTGCACAACATGAATTTGATTTCCAGACCTGATTGGGGGGGTGTTTCTGGTTGGTTGGGGTTTGTTGCTTGTTGGGTTCTTGTTTTGGTTTTTTTTTCATTGGGTTTGTTCTGTGGTTGCTTTTTTTAACCGTGTTTAATTTGTCAGATCCCGGATTGCGAAAGAAAAAAACCCACCCCAGGTTCTGAAAGGTTTTGTTATTTTCTGTTACTCTTTGAGCAGTTATAAATATGGATTAAGAAACCCTTCTTTGTGTCCTTTCTCCTTCTTCAGAAGTAAAGCTGAAATCAGTGGACTGCAATAGTATTTAAGCAAATATATACATAAAAGATACACCTAATATATATAAAAATATAAACTATACACCATTACAGATATTTTATATCTGTATATTTTATAATTATATATATTATATATTTATCAAATATACATCTATAAAATAGAAGCAATAAGTGATTACAAATATTTTTGTCATGCTTGGAAATCTTCAATCTCTCAGAGATCCCTCCCCTCCCCATTCATGCACATTCACTCCTGTTTGCAAAGCCCAACAGTGTTATATCCCGGCCATTCAATCTTCCAAGAGAGCAAAATGCCTGAAAGCTCAAGTATCCAGTAACACCAACAAGTGCAAAAAGGGGGAAGGAATAAAAGGAAAACAACCAGGAAGGAAAAGCTGAAGTTATGCATTTTTAAAACCATGAGGAGAAGCTGGTTTTTAAAGCCATGACAAATAGGCTGCTGTAAAATGCACCAAGAACTATGGCCACTATGGCCACAGAATAACTGAATTTAAACATGAGAAGTGGTTCCTCACTGGCCCTGCCTCTGCTCTACACCAGGAAAATAAGCATTTCTTCTTGAAGCAGAGTCTGGCTTTTGTGTGCAGAGCTCTGCAGTGTCCACAGGGCTTCACTGAAAAGTTGGATAAAGCCTCCACTTTCCCTGAATACCGCCCAAATCAACAAGAGTGAATAAAAAAAATGCCCCATGCAGCACATTTGTAACCCCAGAGCTGAGCCCCTGCCATCTCTTTCCCCTCAGCATGGCTGAATTTTCCAAGTTCTGGGGCAGTTTTAACAGGATTGTCATTCAAGCTCTAGAAGTAAAAGTCCCTGTGTCAAGTTGAGGTTTGCAATTCACTGCCAGAGAGGAAACTAATAGTTAATACTCCTATTCAACACGTATATTTATAGAAGATTAAAATAATTAACACAGATGTAATTTGCCACACATCTCTGTGGAGAGGGAAGGGTTTTACCATCCTCAAAGCAACAGTTACAGGATTATCCCACACCAAAGGAAGAGTTTGTGTCAGAGCCAGGACCAGGAGTGAGGAATTCATCTCCCCCTCCATGCTATCAGTGACCACCTCTATTTTGTGCTAGTAGCTCTCATCTGCTTGTTCTTCCCACTAAAACCCTTTGGATTTTGAAGGAAACCACACATTGTCTACGAAACAACCTCCAGCAGCATCAGGTAGATTCCCAAGCTAAAGAGCAATTCCTGTCTCTTCTGGGTCTCTGTAATTCTTCTGCTCAAACTTCATTTGCTCTGGCTTTGAGGTGACAAGACACAAATTACCAGCATCTCTTGTGGGGGCTTCAAAAAAGCCACTGACATCCCTGAGTCTTTTCTCCTTTGCAGCCTTCCCCTTCCCTGCCCCCCGAAGCTGAAGAAATACAGCCCAGAGAGTTGATGTCAGGATCAGATTATGACAGCATGAGTCATTTATTAAGATTCCAGTAATGCTAAGCTCTTTAGCAGGTGCCTTGAGACCATATTTTTCGGAGTCTAATTTCACATTCAGACATAAGTACTTTTTATTGGTTTACCATAAACTGTCTGCCCATTGTTGCTGCTCTGCAGCCACTTCTGCTCGTCCTCTCCCCCCATGAGCTGTGTCCCCTTCTCCTCCCTCCTGGAGAGCACATAACTCAGTTTAATTCACATTTTTTTTAAAGCTCCACAGAGCTCTTGCTTTGCCATGTAGTATCATGATGCACCTCTGTTTTCCTCTGTGCATTTTACTGATCTCTGTTATTTACACCCCTTCTGCTTCTGCCCCAGTTACAGGGTATTGGCTGGTGGCTCCCAAACCCGGCTCCCTTCCCTCTATTTTTAGCCATTTGGTAATTTTATGCCCCTCCATCTCTCACCTCCTCCTTTTTCTGATAGCCAGATCACAGAAGATTAATACCTCAGAGGTCCAACCATGCATGTCCTTCACCCTCCCACCCCAGAAAGGACAGAATACATCCTAATGCTTAATTAAGGCTTAATTATAAACCCAGTTCTAAACCTCTTAATATATATTCCAATATTTCTGCCATTTCTCAGTAGAGAATTAGGGATCTAAGTGGAATCTGTATTTCTGAAGTTATCACTTCCAAGTCCTTCCCCAGTTGTCTTTAAATGTGAAACCCACTTTTTCTAAGCAGTTCTAAGTCCTTTTATTTATTTCAGCAAAGTTTATTTGCCCAAATCGGTGTCAGACTCATCTAAATTTATTTGTGCCTGAGCCTTTAGGGGCCTGGGGGTGGAGGAAAGAGGCACAGAAGAGGTTCAGCCTCTCGACAGGAACGTGCCTTTTTGAAAAGCCATTTATCATCAGAGCCCGTCATTTCTTCCCAGAATCCCGTATTTAACTCCAATCGTGAAATCCAAAACCGAACACACTGTCATCCAACCCAACCAGCAACTTCCTCTCTCCCAGGAGATCCCAGGCACACTGATGGGGCTGTATTTGTATGCTCAGAGGAGTTTCAGAAGGAGAAAATGGAGGGATGGAAATGCACACGAGACTTGGGTAATCTTCCACAGAACTTCATGTAAAACAAAACTATGTCAGGAAAGACTTACTAACTGGAGCACATGGTCCTGCTGGCCACCAGAAAGAATAAAAAAGGCAAAAAAAGCTGCTGTAAAATTCAGTTATTCTGTTAGCTTCCATGGTACTTATACTGATTTACATTTAATATCCAGTTTCTACATGCATCTTCTTGATACTGTGTGGTAAAAAATCTTCCTATTTTCACTGAAGTCAGGAGAGTTTTGCAAATTAGCATCAGCTGTTCATATAGCCCAGCTAAAACCAGAGCAAAAGAACCCAGAAAAGAAAATGCTTCTTAATTGCTGGAAGAGAAGAGAAACAAATGTGCTGCACGGTGTTTAGACAGAAGTCTCACACCAAGAACTGCTGCCCCAAAGATAAACGTCTGCTAACAAAAACAAAAGGGATTATCAGAGTGAGTGTGGAAAAATGACAGTTTTGAGGCCTTGGACTCTCCTTCCCAATACATACAATTCCCAGTGCCTTCCACAGAAACTTCATATAAATACCAGGAGTCGGAACTGGCTCCTCAGACAAATGTTTGTGCATTTTATCAAGTTGGGATGAAGCCAACATTTCTTATGGAAACATTTCTGGTGGTCCTGGGCAAAGAACATGTTTACTTTATAGCAGATATAACTAAAAATACCCTGTGTTTCAGCCTCCAATTATCTTGTTTGGAATAGTTTGAGGCTACTCGAGGCTCATTGCTGTTATTTTCTTTATTATATAGTGAAAACGTTGCTGCTTTTCCTGTAATTTGAAAAGCAGCTATTTCCAGGTTTGACATCTGTGTTTGGGCCTCCCCCGCACGGATAACAAGATCCAGGGTGAAATTTTCCAGAGTGCCCATCTCCCGTTTTCCAAAGCAGCTCAGGTGCTGCAGACCGAGATCAATACTCTCCTGGAATTACACCGGCCTTTTAAGCCTTGCCTTAACTCCTCTGGCTCTACATGACATGGCTCTTCAGGCTCACATCTCTAATTATTTGCACAGCCAGTGCCAATTAACAGCACACCACAAACAAGGGGGTCTGGGCCCACAAACGTTCCCGCTTCTATCCCACCTCCTCCCCCAGCCCAGCCCCTGCACAGAGATGTCCTCTGGGATCCATCCCACAGCACAGCTCCGTCAGCAGGGTCTGTTCTCCATTAGGCTGCTCAGCTTTGCTTACACAAACTCTCCTCTGGGTTCCTCAGGCTTCACTCTCTCCCCTTCTCCCAAACAATCCACCACCTCTCTTTTCCAGCGGAGCCTCCCCAGCCTCTGACCCGCTCCTGCATCCTGCGAGTTGCTCATGAATCAGTTCTGCATGAATCACTTCCCATGTGCAGCTCCAGCCCAGAGTAGATTCCCACAGGCTCTCCTCCTTAATCCCGATGACACAGAAGTACCCAAACAAACCCTGGAGTTTCCACAAGGAGTTAACAGAAGGTGTGTGCCGAGGTGAAAAGGGTAGTGGAAGAAGGTTGTGTTAATTTTACAACTCTGACTTCCTTCATTCTGAGTCACCAGCAATGCAGGAGGAATCCAGCTCAGAAAGCAAACCTGCACGAGTGTGATGTCTCTGGGGAACGCTGCACATTTCACACCAAACGCCTCATTAAAAGCTCACAGAAGTTAATATTTTACAGTCCCTCACGTCTGTAATTACTGGTGAAATCAGAGACTCTGCAAGAGTCTCGTGTCTATTTGGAGGAACAACTTTGTAAACTTCTCTGTCTCATAATCAGGTTTTGCAGCACATCTGAGGAGGGCGAGGGAAGAGGGGAGGTGGTCTGAGGGGCTTGTTACTTTTATTGGGGGGACTGGTTCTGTACAATGAGAAAAGAGGGTTCTTTGGAACACAGAGGTGGAAAATGCTTCAGCTGAAAGATATTTTTTCCCCCCTCACCTAAAACTCTTACCAGCAAAAAGGAAGCTGTGTATGTGGCCTACCTGAAAGCTTCCTTTCTTCTAGTAACTCTCCAGATCAGACGAAAGGTTTGTTTTCAGGCTGCCACTCACAGCCTTACAGCACAGCAGCCAGAGAAAGCCACTCCCTCAGCCATCCCCTCTGGTCAACATAATTATCTGATTCATGGAAGCCCAATTCTTCCTTCCTTAATTACAGATTAATCTTAAAAAAACAACACCACCAACAACAAAACTTTGGGCAAAGGAAGGGGAAGAGTATTTTCCCCAGGCTGCAGGGCACGAGGAATTCCCTTGCTCACCAAAAATCACATTTTTACATGGTGTTGCTGCCTGGATGCCCCACGTTCCTGTGTGTGTCTGAGGGAAAGCAGCACCACCACAGATGTTTTCCCTCTCTCCTTCCCTCTTTCCCTGCCCTAAACTGCCCCAGCTCTCAGTGGTGCTATGGCTGGGAGCGAGGATGTCTAATTTCAAAGCTCAGCTCTGACTAATGCAGGATGTGTGGGAGAGCACAGCATGAATAAGAGCTCTCTAAAGCACGTCTCATATCACGCTAAGTCATTCTTATCATCCAAACAGGATCTGGAGCGTGTGCGTGCACGGGGTCTTTCCTGTAAAGGTTTTATCATTACTATTGCTCTCATGGAAATCCAGCTGCTGTGACATCAAATGGAGCAGGGAAAAGCTGAAATCAACATAAACAAACACCTTATTTTCACGTAAATGTCAGTAGTAATAAAAGCTTGAGGTTAAACAACAGTCCAGAAAAAAAAAAACCCAAACCAGCATGAAAACAGGTCACCTTTCAACCACCACAGGAGACAGAGCTGTTCCCAAATGAGATGTTTTTCAAAAGTTTTCCATGAGGTGTCCATAAAGAACAGCTGAAAATATCAACTGCATCCAAACTCCCATCTGAAGAACAGAGAGCCATTTCAGGTGGCTTTGCTGTTGTCATCTCCCCCTTCCGTCTCTCCAAACTCAAAGGAATATTTGATATTCACATCCTGGGAACCTCACTGGGTAAATGCTTAAACATGACGCTTAAACCAAAAGCAGATCTCGAGCTTGCCAAGGAGAGGGAACAAGAGGGGAAGCAGACTCGCAGGTAAATATTAGTTTGTACTTGAAAAAGCCAGAGCACATTTTAAAGCTGCTTTTGGTTTTCAGGGCAACTTCACATGGTCCTCTGTCAAACCTTGGTAGGCCAAGGGGAATCAGGGGAACAAGCACCTGGTGGTTTTGGCAGCTGCTCCAGGGTGACAGTGACACTGCCAACCATTATCAGCCAAATTATGGAAAATGACCAGCAGAATTCCAGAAACAAGGGATGTTTTTCCTCCTAGTTCCCTTTCTGGCCCCTCCTGGCTGGTGCTTCAGTGCCAACCACACAGGACAGGCTGGACTGGTGTGTGAGGTTCTGGCACTCGCAGAAGGAGCAAGGAATGTTGTTTGGAGCACAACTCTGCTCCTCTTGCTCCCATCCTGTAACCACACAGCCCTCACCCCACCTTGCCATCTGGAAACCTCCAAGAGTACTGGCCTGGGCACTAATGCCAGATAAAGACTAGAAGCTCTTGGAAGCCACAGGAGAGATCCCTCCCAGCCTGAAGGAGCAGACCAACATCCCTCTGCTGTGCCCTGAAAGGGGAATCCGCAGAAGACAAAACAATTTTCGGTTCCTTCGAGGCCTAAAGTGTTTTCAAAATTATAAAGGGTACAAATAGATCTGTCCCTCTTTGTGGTACAGCCAAGCTGAGAGCGACACCAAAGCGCTGCGTCATGGCCAACACCAACATCGCAGCACTTTCATGCTCCACACAAAGACCACCACAGTCACTCCAAATCAAAGCCTGGGGGAACCTTCTGAGCAAGCCATAATCACCACTCCTGGTGAAACGCAGACAGGAGACCCAGGAACACCACCCAGCTCCTCCAAACCAACACGATGAGGCATATGGAGGTAACACTCAATTATGGCCTTTTTCTGCCTCCTCTTCAGCAGCAAAATGCACTTGCTGGGTCCCTGGATCAGCTGTGACTCAGACAACAGAGGGCTTTCCACTGAATCATCCACACAGCTTTAAGCACCCTCCAGGTCCTGTTGACTGGGAGATGTCTCACTACCTACACCTTCCCTAAATACTTCCTGGGCTGTCCAGGGCATGAGGGAGAGTGAGCCAAGGGTGACCAAAGGTGCAAAAGAGCAGGGATGCCCCTGGAATGCCAGGGTGCTACAAAAGGGAATAGGTGCCACACACAGGTCCAGCAGCACTGCTCACTCCTGCAGCACGTGAGTGCAGATAAAAACTACACAAAGATAGGGAAACAATGGGATAAGTCACAAATATTTGATTTCACAAGTCAAGACAGTTTTCTTTCCCCTCCCCTCGTGACTAAGCCTTTGGTCCACACACCCACTCCATCCTCAAAAAAACAACTCTGTGAAACGAATTCGATTGCTCTAAAATACACACAGGCAGTGACCAATCACACCTCCTCCTCCTCACAGCACTCACTCTATTTACTAAGAGTCTGCACCGTCTGCTCTCTTTGTAACAGGATCCAACTCCCTCTCTCAATGAGACATTAAACACTGGCAAGTCCAGCTCCTCTCCCCTTTCCTTATCCCATTCCCAAACCCCTAAGCCTGCAGACAACATCCAGATGAACTTCCTGAAATCACCCCTGGCTGCTTCCAGGGAAAGGACAGTGCAGTGCCCAGTGTGCCACGGACCTGAACTGATCCCAGCCCAGTGCTCAAACACATGGCAAGGACGAGAGAGCCGTGGGCTGTGCCAGAGGCTCCTTCCTGCCTGCAGAAAGGGAGAGCACTGGCAGCTCTCCTGCTCACATCCCAGCATCCCACTGAGCCTGGGAACTCAGGCTCTGTGCCATGTCTTAATGGCATCAGACTAACTGGGGTAGGTTTGGATGGGATACTGGGAAGGAATTCTTCCCTGGGAGGGTGGGGAGGCCCTGGCACAGGTTGCCCAGAGAAGCTGTGGCTGTCCCATCCCTGGAAGGGTCAGGGGGGTGGAACAAGATGGACTTCAGGTCCCTTCCAACCCAAACCTTTCCAGGGTTCTGTTCCTTACCTTTCACACTTGGCTGCTGCTGCACTGGCCAAACACTTCCTGGTGCAATGGCAAAGCCACTGCCCATAACTGGAAGCAGAAAACCAAGTTTCATCCCCATCCTGGTACAGACTTGCTTAAACCTTACTTAGAAATCTACCCCACCACCTGGAACCACTGCTCCAGACCACCTCTAGTTGCCTTCCCAGTCATTTTCTGTTCAGCTCACTACTTGATACATTTTCCTGAACAAAAATTCAGAAAAAACCCAAAGAAACAAACCCAAACCGAACAAACAAAGCCCCAAACAAAAAAAAACAAACCCCCAAAGCAAGTGAAGATCTACCCCTTCTTTTCCCTTTTAGCAACCAAAACAACTGTCCTTATGTCATCCCAGCTAATCTCTTCCTCCTCTCTCTGGCACATCAGATAAATATCTTCTTCCTCCAACCCATCAAAAAACACAGCTGCTAAAATTATCACTCTGACCCATCAATCACACTCCTCTCTTAAGCTGTCCAGTATCTTCTATCAAGTATTAAGTTCAAACAGTCCAGAACTTGTCCTCAAAACACTCCAGCCCTCTTTTATGTCATGCTTGAGAGTTCATCCCAACTGCAGCTTCTCCACACTCCCCCCAAATTCCTTGCCCAGACTGTTCATCCACCACATGATTCCCTTTGGCTTCTCCTTCCCTCCCACTTCAGCCCCTTTCCCTGCTTTGTGCAGTGTTACACTGGAGCATAGAAAACCCTTCCAGCCCTGATGAGAGGGAAGGGTGATCCTTCCCCATCCCATTTCTTTGGAAAGCCTGTTAAATCTGAGTGCTCCAAACACAATCGACATGAAGCCAACACACAAAAAGCTTTACAGGGGGGAGATGGTGCAAAATTATTGAAGTAATTAATATAGCCCATGGTTACAGTTTTCCCTGGATATTCCCATGACAGGGACAGTCTGGATTTTTTCCCCCTCTTCCAAAGCAATAAGCATGTTCCTGGCAGCTAAATTATTAATAAGGAGCAAATGGTAATTGATTTATAGATGAGCCTGAAAGAGAGGATTTGTCTTCTTTAGTCTTCTAAGTCCCCAAGCCCACCAGGCTTTGTCCTGGTTCTATCCCCACCCAAATGTCCCACCCAGACCCAAAACAGCACATCCAGCTCCAAACAATCCATGTTGATGTGACCCCTTTACCTCTGTTGTATCTGACCACTGACCAGATATTGCAAAAGACAAACAAAGTGCTCATTGTTCCTCCTCCTCTCTCTCTTCTCAGCCGACAAGAAAAAGCTGAACTGGATTAGTTCTTAAGGTTTTATTTTTATCCATTGTGAGCTCGTGAAGAAAAAAAAAAAAAAACCTCATGGAAAAGATGAGTTTTGAATTCAGGTTTTGAATATGCTGAGCTTGGGGAATTAGTTCTCTCGCTGCTGGTGGAAAGTTCCACAGTTCTGGCCCAGAACTTCACACCAGAAGTCTCTGTCCTGCTCCTCCTTCGAGCACAACTTTCTCACATTTCAGCTCCAACACTTGCAACAACAATTTTTACTCCTGTCTTGCTGGATGACCCAAGGATCACCAGTGTCTTCCCCCCGCTGTGGATAAGGGCTTATGTGTAAGACAAGCTTGAGGAGCAGCCCCTGGGAGCAGCTACTGCACAGGCTGTTGTTTATTGTAATTAAGAGCACCACACACACATCCCACTCCTTTCATAACACTCCCCACAAATTTGTTTGGCACAAGGACTGATCAGCCCTCAGCCTGCCACAAACTCAACCTTTCTGAGGCACTGAAAGCAACACCAAGTTTTGTTTCTAGAAACATTCTGGAGCTGAGGCGTAAAAGGCGGTGCTGCTGCTGCTCAAACGCTGGCTGAGTCCCAAACAATGGGACCTCTTCCACGAGGCAAAAACAGACCTTCAAAGGCTTGTGGGCAAATATACTGTCACTGAATATTTTGTCATGGGAGCAAGAGCCTAAAAATATAACAGGAGCAGATAATGCACTGAGACAGCCCGGCGCACATCCTGTCTTTGCTCTGTAAACACCCCGATGCGAATTGGCACCATTGTACAAATCAGGCCACCCATGGCAAAAAGTAGGGCAGTAGTTCGTGATAAACTGCAGCTCCATCCGTCCCAGAGCCCCTCTCCTCGTCCCAGATATCCTGCTTTATATGTTGGAAGGCCAGGGAAGGAGGTGGGAGCCCAGCTGAGCTGGCTCAGCACACGGGGAAGGGAAATGGGGCTCCAATTCCAGCACGTGCAGCAACACCCACAGCAGGGAACTCACCTTTGAGATGTGCTGATTCACTGCAGGGCTTTGTAGGTCTAAAAACAATCCTCCTCCTCCTCCTCCCTGCAACTGCTGCTATCTCCTTTCTCTGTGCAGAAATCAGAGCTAGACCAGAAGTGCCCCGGGTAACTACAACACATTCTATTTTGCATTCCTCCTTCCCATTTGCAATATTCGGGCTTGAAGGGGAAAATATTTTGTTTAGCACAAATGAGGGAATGGTAAAATATCAAATTGAAAATAAAAGCGAGGCTCTGGGGACACAGTTTTCCACCACAGTAAAGTTAAGATCCATGTTTTGTTCTAGCAGACACAGTTTTACTAGATTTGGATGAATTAAACCCAAGATTATGTTCTTTTTAGGGCTTTTATTCTTATCAAAATTGTCCCTACTGGTCTCAAAGCTTTTCTGTAAATCCATGTGACAGGTCCCTGTTGTGGAAGTGTGTAAGGCCACTGGAAACACTCCAGGAGTTTCAATACCACAAGAATAGATGTCAAAACTTGAAATCATGAATGCAGTTCTGCATAACAGCCCTGAAAACAAACAGCCATGAACAATCCTCGGGCAGGACAATACACAGCAGCATCCAGACAGTCTAATCTTTGCTCAGAACCACCAATGTGCCCAGAGCTATGGAAAGTTCTGAAGTGTAAAAGGGTATTCAAAAGGCAAACAAAAGCAGGTTCCCAAAACCTGAAAGGTTAGTTGGAGTTCCCTTCCAGGAAAGGAAGGGCAGAGCTCTCCAGCTGAACCCTGTGTGCTCATTTGCACATGGAATGATTTCAGTGAATTCCTTTCCAGCCCTTTAAATCACTGACTTTGGAGGATGCCAATTGTTTTGTGGTAGTTCCCACTAATCCCCACTAAACCCCAATCAAACATCAAGGCTAATACACAACCAGCACAAAAGAGAAAGTCCCTGACCCAGGAGAACGTGATTTCCATTTCCAGCAGGATGCAACAGGTAACTGAGATGGACAAACAGGAAGGATCACTTATCCCAGGAGTTACTCTGTGCCAGAGGTGTGAAGTGGCTTCATGGGGAAAAGAAATTAGAAACATCACCATCACATTCTTCCTCTTCCAGCAATTAATCAGGTTTCACTTTCAAAACACGGGTGATAAAATCCAGGTGGGCAAATCCTGGGAAACACTTTGTTTCTTTTTCCGTGCAGGGGGAAGAAAAGAGGGGAAAAGATTTGCACAAAACTAAAAACACACATTTTTCTGAAAATCACAGAGTGGCATCAGGAAGAGGAGGCTGTGGGGAAATGTGTCTATCAGTAAAGCAAAGAGCACCAACCCTTTTTGCTTTCCTCTGCAGATCACCCTTGATAAATCACTGAGACTCTTCAGGGATTTTTTTTTTAAATCTGGTTTTTATCATTACTCCTGTAATGATAAGATTGCCTCTGCTTTTGAAACTTCCAGAGGGCCACACACTCCCACACAGGAGGATTTCACTGCTGTCAAAGCTCTGCTGCTCAGGCAGCTACTGCTGAATGGCTCTGGTGTAAGAAAAAAGCAGCACAAGAGGCACTAATATGGAAACCGTGCAAAAAGGTGGCAGTGGATTCCTCTGAGCCAACTCTTCAGATGTTGAAAATAAAATTAAGTATTTAAAAAACAGAAATAAAATGAAAAGTGAAAATAAAAGAAAATAAAACAAAACAAAATAAAATAAAGGGTTGAAGCAGGGCCTGGGTGCACACCAGCAGTGGGAGAATCCTTCCATGACCATGGCTGGGGCACTCCTGACTCATAAACTAAAGATGCATCCAGGGGCTGCATCAGGTGCCTGATTGGCAAAAGCATTTCCTCCTAATGGCTTCTTAATTGTTTTCTGACAGACGTGGCACATTCTCCAGAGGCCAGAAGTTTGGAATACACTGTGCCATTTGTCAGCCACCTGCCTCCCTTCCCGCCTGGGTCCCTGCCACTTCACCTGCTCCTGTGTTTGGAAAGCTCCAAGTGTGGTCCCCAGGGAACAACCTCATGGTTTGCATTCCAGAAACACGGAATGTTGGAGCATTTGCTGCACTTTGTGCATCAGCTCCATTAAATCCAACTGCTTAAATCTGAGCATCTCCTGGGAGGGCCCTGCAGAAAGGAGATGGGCTGAGGAAGCTCTTGGCTTTGCTCAGTTAGGATAAAAGAGACTTTGAAATCTCTAAGCACTGCTGTTCTCTTAGATAATGAAGTGTTTTAAAAAATAAAAATAGAAGGCCTGAAATATTTTCTTTTGTGAGCACTTATTATTCCAGCCCCAGCAGGCAACACTGTCTGCGGCACCTCAAGGCAACAACTACCACTGCTGATTTAAAGAGAATATTCATCCCCACTCTGTTCTGAGCACTAAATAAAATTGTATCTGAATAAAAGCCAGCATATTTAGCATTTTGCTTCCTGCTGCAAAGGCTTGACAATTGTAGGCCTGGCCTGTGAGATGAGGGAAAACAACATGGAATATCATGTGTCACTTCCTTTTCATCGCATGCAAACCTGGGATCAGCAGCAGGGATGGGTAAAACTTGCCTTTTACCCTTTCAGGCACAATAAATTAAGAAGCAAGTCTTTTTTAAAAAGCTCTGTATTAGTCAAATCCCTGCAGAACAAGCTCATTTGAATGTATTTAATTTTACTTGGAGACTGATAATAGCTCCAGTGTATTGCATCATCTTCACTAGAACAGTAATGCCTTTTAAGTTTCCTTTTAGTAGCTGCCTCAGACATGCCTCAGATAATTTTGTTGGCCAACTGAGGACTAATGCAAGACATATTCTATGAATAAATGCATTTCCAGAGCCTCGGTCTCAGAAGGTGATTTTGCAAATGGCCAATGAGAAGTGCCTGCTTTGAAGTGTTCCTGGAACTTAAACCACTGATCAAATTCCACCAAAAAAAGGCTTAGAGAAATGTTACTTCAGACTAGGTTTATCTTTCCCATAAATGCAAACTACTGCATTAAAAACAGAACCTTCCCCTATTAAATGTGCACTTTCACGGCTCGGGACTGTTTAACTAAGGTGCTTAAAGTCAACATTTCATTTTCTTTTTTGGAACAGTTGAAAAAACTTCAAGCCAAACTTCACTGAATGGAAAAGGGAACTTCAAAAGCCTTTCCCCTAAAAATAAACGAGGAGGTGGCACCAGGCTGTGTGAAGGACCACCTCTGTTATCCTGATACAGAGGGAACATCAGCCTGCTGTGCCCTAGAAAGGATTTCCCAGGCAGGAGGCACCTCCTGTTTTTCCCCTCATCCAAGAGGCTCTGGATGTTTCCTCTATGGCTGAGGATCCAGACCAGTGTGTGTCAGAATGAGCCAGGGCTGCTGGGTGAGCACAGATTTCTGCCCTGGTACTGCAAAATCCTTGCACAAGGTCTATGGCAAGAGAAAGTGAGGCTTGTTGTGCTCTCTGGGAGTCACCCTCGAGCTTCAGCAAACTTCATTTGATTGTCCACTTGAAGCAATCCTGGCCCAAGCTTCCCAAGCCCAGCTGGGTTTGGGCTTCAGCTTCACCAGTGACATCCCAAAATTCAGCAGAGCAGACTGCAGGAAATACAGAGGGTTATTTCCACCATAACATTCTAAAAATGGGCTGCTGGATATTTTAGCGAGGGAACAGAGAATGGAGACTGGTACAGAGAAGGATTCATTACATTTCAGATTATTTTGCTCTACTTTGTCGCAACATGAAACCACTTTCACTTGTATTTTGCACAGAATGTTTAACAACATGTGTGGGCAAATGTAGCGATAGGCATTTTTCAAACTTGATTACTTTCACACACACAGAGGTCTGAGCTGCTCCACACACGAGGTTCCTTTACCAGTAAAAATGTCAGGATTTTCCTTATGTGCTGTGGCTTTAGAATGGCATCTCAGTGATGGCACCGAGCCCCCTGCGTTGCTTCAGATCCTACCTGAGGAAAACACACACCCCAAAAAAAACCCACCAAGGGAAACCACGAAGGAAAATGCACCAAAAGAGCTCAAAAATCGTGAGGATCAGAAGTGCCTTAAATCAGCAGACATTTCAAAGAAAGCACACAATGGTGCTGCCAACTCGCTCTCGGTGGAACATTTTGTTTTAAAAGGCTGTTTTACAACAAGGCTGTTTTCTTCTTGTCAGGATCACAGGAATCCTCAAGACACCCTTGCTGAGAAGTGTCAGCCTTGCACAGACTTCAAGGAGGACAGGAGGTTTTCCAACACCTCCTTAGGGAAAGGCCACCTGGGCTCTTTCCAGTCAGTGGTGCAAGAGTGGTGTGTTACCCCACCTCTGATGGCATCATTCCCTGGGCACATGCCTTTGCTTCTCTCATTTTGCTGTGGTTTTCCTACCATTAGGTTTTTATAGGAGAGTTTTGCAGCAACTTTGTGGGAAATGACATCACCAGCCCTCAGTTCAATCAGCTTAATACAGAAATCTGTCTTCAAAGGGGCTTTTAAAAATACATTTTTCACTCCTTAGCGTTTGAAAAAATGCTAGAGCACCCAAGCCTGTAAAATTACATAAAGAACTTCCAATTCAAACATCTGAGCACTGATACATATTCATTCTCTGTGCTGCTAATTAACCACAAGCTGATTTCCTTCAGCAGTGTGTTTGTTTTAGCAGTATGGCTGTCCAGGATCCACCTTCCAAAACACAGAAATAATCAGGTTTCATCAAACAAACAACTCTGTTCACTGCTACACAGGGGGAAAAAATTCCCATGGAATCAGTGGTTTGGCTTCTACCAAGAGCACAAAAGGCTCTGCCCAGCCCTGGAAGTCTCCACTTACAAAGAATGGAATATTTCTCAAGAAGCTGATAATAGTATTTGATTTTTAGTAGATTAATCAGGTTTTCCAATGCAGAGCAGCACCAAGTGACACTGACTGTGTGTGGGTAACCAGGAGAGAGAAGGGTGGGATGGAGGCTGCAGCTTCCCTGTGCCATGGGCTTGAGAAAGAGCAGCCACATGTCACAATCTGGCCCCAGAAAAAGAAACTAAACCCCAAGGGAGCAGCAGTTCCCTGAACTGAACCGAATGAGCCCTCTGGTAGAAAATCTAGAAACGGAAAAAGGCACAAAGAACCAGAGACAGGAAGGCGAGAGAGGCTCAATGGGCTCTTTCTAAAGCTCTGATAAAGCACTTGTGTGGCACAAAGGGAGGGAGAAGGACACTGGGGAAGCAGGTTCCAGTCAAGTTTGGAGATGATACATCAGAGGTACCTTGAGAAGAAGCTGCCCTGCAAGGAGCACTGGCCTGGCTGCTCCTTCCTGGGTTGTGGGAAGGAGGGTCCAGCTCCCCTGGCACTGAGTACCTGTGGAAGGATCAGTTTGTAGGTGCAGGAGGCAGCTGGATCCCACTCGTTAACTCTCTTTAATCCTTGTCTTTATTCTTCCAGGTAATACTAAACATTCATTTGAAGATCTTCCACACATGATGCAGAGAGATCACGCTTTTAAATAACTGTTGCTGGGCTTTATTTGTTTCATTTACAACATGAAATGCTTTTTAAATGGCATTTCATGATAGATTGCAGACAATGTATTCCTAATAACTGGGTATGAAGAGTTGATAAGTGAAGGTCAGTGTCACAGTGAGCTGAACTCATGCCAATAGCTCAGCAGAGAGGACTTACAGAATATTCTGAGCTGGAAGGGACCCACAAGGATCATGAAGTCCAACTCTGCAGTGAATGGCCCACACATTTTGGCACAATACCAGAAACATTAAGTGGATGCTCTTCATTGATGAAAAAATGCACATTTCCAGTAACGATGCCCAAAGATCACAAAGCTAAAGCAACTTGCATTGCCAAAAGACCAAACCCAAGCCCCCAAAACAATAAATAAAGAGCAAGCCTTGTGAAAAATCGATGGTTTGACCTTGACAAACTTGTGGGCTGCATGTACTCACCACTCCTTGTGGGACTGCATTCCCAAAGAACAAGCCCCCCTTCATGTGGGGTGTTACTGGTTAAAACAATTTAGAAAGACATTTTTTATTCTCCCTGTTCTTTCCACCATCAATTGTTACCAGTGCTTTGTTTCTGTTTATGCAATCAAGCCCTTTTCACTGTCACCCATGATCTAACTGCAGCTCTAAGGAACATATGGATTTGTGTTATTTGCTGGTGGGCAAGCCCAGGGCTGTATTTCACCCTGGCAGCCATCCCACACAGAACTTTGGGACTCTCCTTTTCCCCCAGGAAGGTGTTTCTGCTGACAAGGCACACACACACAGCCATGTGGTAGAACACCTCACCCTTGTGCAGTTCTGTGTTGCTCCACCCTGGTTTTGCACAGTTCTAAATCTTGGATGAAAACTCAGAAGGGGAAACCTCAGCTCCTTTATCTCGTGTTCTCACCACACCAGGCCTGAAGTTCTTGGCACAACAATGTGAATTAAAGCAATTTCTGACATTGTTTTTTTGCCAGAAGCCCAGCTGTCAATGCAGCAGGATCACCGAGGATGTCCTTTTCACCCTTATAAATTATTTAACATTTATAACTGATATAAAATTATACTGGCAGACTGTTTAGTTACCTTGGAGAATATTACTAAGGCACAATAGTCCACAGTAAAACTCAGATTTTCTGTGACATTTCCAAGCTTGGTTCAATTCTTAAGGCAAGTCTGAGTTGTGTTGCCCAGAAGGAATTCAGGACACGAGTACCAGCTTTGTAGGGAACATGCCTTGCTCCCTTTAGCAGTGGGGCTGGACTAGATGACCTCCAGAGCTCCCCTTCCAGCCTCAGCCATTCTGTGGGATTCTGGAATCTGCTTTTCAGTGGGCACTGAGACCTAGAGCAATGAAATCCAGACCAGATACCCAGCTGCTCCTAAAGGTCCTCCTCTCCTTCACCTTGCTGACAGAGGGAAAAGGGATCAAGAGGACGGGTTCTGCTGGAGCCTTGGGCTTGGCAAGGAGCAAGAACCCTCCCTGGTTCCCTCAGCAGCTCAGCACTCAGTAACCAGCTGGCAGAGATACCCTGAGTCCCCACCACAGCCACGGGGACACACACACTCCAGAAGGTGCTGCAAAATGCTCACATTTAGCAGGGCCCTCCTTCTCGTGTTCAACCACCTTCCCTTGCCTTTTGCTGTCACAACGTGGCCCTTGCCATATGTGCCAGACAAAAAGCCATCTGAAGTACCAGATCTGCACTAGCAGAGGAACAGTCAAAACATCTTGGCTGCACATGGCTCTGGGGAAACTCCCAGAAAATGTGGTGGCAAATCAGGACACACACTGATAGAGGATCCTGTGTGCTGAGAGGGCACCCACCCATGAGACAGTTATATAAAATAATTGACCAGAATTACCCCAGTGAAATCACTGAGAGACCAAACACTTCCCCAATAAAATTTAAAAAATATTCCCAATTCCAAGCTATAACTCACTGGCTGTACTTATTTGCCTTAAAAATACCTTACCAATGTTTACTCAGTGCTCTTTTCCTCCTCCTAATCTGCCCATGACTCTTGGCAAGTCAAGTTTTGCTTCCATTTCTCCTAAAAACTGGGATTACTTTCTTTTTGGGAAAAAAATTTTAGACCTTCTAAGTAATTTAGGGGCTCAAGCTGAAAATCCTACTTCATCCTCCTCATTCAACCCTGCAAGGTATCTACTGCTTTTCCAACTGCTGACATCCCTCCTGGCACATCCTGACCCACTACAACAGCAAGGAAGCTGAGGCACAGGGGGACTCACAGAGCTGATGTTATGACAGGAACAGAATTCCAAGTCTACCATTCCCTCCTGTGCAGTGTTGTTTCCCTATCACCCCTGTGTGTTCTTTGAAAAAGTAACTGCAATGAGAAATAATAAACCTTCTCTGATATCTCACAGTGACAAGACAGGAATTTCTTTTCAACAGTAAAGAGTAACAGTTATTATAGATACATTATTCCAATATAGACATTTCTAATAGTTTCCCTACTTGTTATCAGTCCTCCTGCCTAAAACCTTGTAGAAGTGTATGTGTAGATCACTGGTGCAATCCTGCACATCCCACCGCTGCAGAGCCCAGGACAGACAGACAGACAAAATCCCAACAAGCAACTCCCTTGGTTCCTCTTTGGAGACTCAGGATTTGATCCAAAGCTCAGGAAGAGTTTGTGAAATGCACACTGGCTTGGGATCAGGCCAGTCATGTCTGTGTACAGATTTCCTTAGCATAACTTTAAAAAAAAAAAAAATCATTAAGAAATCTTCTCACAGTCCAAGGCTTACACATCATTCCCATGTTGTTCCAGCAGTGAATTCTGTGGATTGCCCTTGACCAGTCACTGGGTCTCTCACAGGTCACTGGGAAAATGAAACACTGACCCCTCCCTTGCAAATTTTAATGTCTTTGTCCCATCTATTCTGTGTGGTTTGGCATAATCAAATATATTTTGAATGAGTACAGAGTGAGTCTACACAGCAGCAGTCTTGTATTAATTGGCTGTTATTTCAAAAAAAAATTTTTTTGGAGTGTCTCTTGTGGGAATTCCATGTGCTCAGCCTGTCCAGGAGGCCTCCAGAGTTACTCAAAGGAGAAGAGCTGCCCTGGAGCTTCTCCAAGAAAGCAAACACAAAACCAAACTCAAGTACCCACGTTGCAGACTCCACACTGCACCAAGAAACCTTCCCCTCACGCTGACAAACAGCACAATTTGCCCTCTGAGGAGCCAATAAAACACACGTGAAGTGCACACAGGGTAAAACCACAGGGGCTGGGCAACTCTCTCCAGGTGGCATCACTGAAAGTGAGGAGTTCATGGATCTGCAGAGCCAATGCTACAGCAGAAATATGAGGGACAAACCTCTCCCCACTAACCTTTCCACCCCTTCTGAACACAGTCCCCCACCCAAGGCACCCCAGGCAGGCACCAGCTGGCAGAGGGGGAGGCCTCAGCTCTCTCCCCAAGGCTTCCCCACGATCGTGGGGATCTTCTGGGGACTTCCCTCCTCACAGTCAGTTACTCCAAACTACCCAACCACGACCTCGGGGCTCCAGAGGAGCAGCTTCACTCTCCTGCACACCACATTACTCATTTGCAGATTCCAACCCAGGCCACAAACACCTCAACATCTCTTGGGCTGCCCTGGGGTTTGGGGTTTTTTGGTCAGCCAAGCACATCAGGCTGTGTGCACAACTTTCTCTCAAAAGGGTTTGGCTGGAACACTTTTAAGAGCATTAGTGAGAACCCCCATCATCAACTCTGGTGGAAACCAAAATATCCACTGGAAGAAAGAGAAAACACCAAAAGCATCTTACCAGTGGCGCAAAGGAGACGTGTGACAACCTGCAGATCACCACAGGGAAGGTGACACAAGGATTTTGCCTCCATGGGCAGAACAAAGGATACCTGGAGGCCCCCGGTGTGGAGCTGCTGGCCCAGAGAACAGGCCCAGGTGGGGCCAAGGGTGAGCACAACAAAAGCTCCTCTCCTTGGTTCAAACAGCCTCATCTCATCACGCTGGGATAAAGCTGAAGTTACAGCACAATCCCTCCCTTGCAATAGCAGTTTACACCAGTGTGTTGGAAGGAGGCAGCTGGCACACAGCTCCTCTGTGGGTTGCCAAGACACAAGCAAACATTCAAACCTCTGATTAAAAACCCGTCCTGAAGCCAAAAGCCAAAGAGTTGTAACACCTGTGAGAAAGGCACAGAGCTCATTAACTCAAGAATTTCCCAGCTTGTTAAGTGCTACATTTCTTGACAGTATTTCAAGTGCAGGGCCAAAACATACCAACATCTGTAACCAAACTCCAAACTAGCAAAAGAAAAAAAAAATAAAAACACTAAAAGAGCTCCCCACACACATATGCACACCAAAACTGAGACAGCACAACAAGACGAGGAAAAAAAAAAAAAAGAAATCAAACCACCAGCCCAGAAAGATACAGGAACAACAGAGTTTTAACCTCCAAGGGGAGGACAGTTTGTTCATGCATCTTCTCTGAAGAAAAAACAAAAAAAAACCAGAAAAGTGGTCTGTTTAAGGACATTGCTACTTTTCTGACAGGTGTCATATAAATAGACACATAGAATCCTTTCAGAGCTTGGCTAAATGAAGACACAACTCTAAAGTCTTTCTTTTCAGCATTGTACAAACTACACATGGAACAACTCCAATTTTAAATAGGGTGCCACTAACCTACCTCTTCCTGCTCTGCTAAAGACTCTCAAAATTGGAAGATATTACATACAAACTGTGTTGCAATTCCTAAGCACATCAGGGTCAGACAAAGTTCAGTCCTCCCTTTGAACTCTCTTGCCTCTGTGGGCTATAGTCAAATTGTCAGTGTTATTCTAACATGGTTTTTAAAGTTTAATTTCCTTTTTGTGGCTTTGCATTATTAACATTATTGACGTTAAAAGCGATATGCAGAGCCCCCTTTTCATCTTCCAGAAAGCAGGGAAATATTTGTGGATTCCTTCCCCCCTGCATTAATTAAAAACTTGCCTCAGTGACCTTCTCTAGTTGCTGCACAAGGTCTCTGCTGCACGGAAGTCAAGGGGAGAAATCCTTTTGCCTCCAGTGGAACAGGGATTTCTCCAATCCACCCTTCCCAGGAAGGGCTTTGCAGTTTAGCAGAGCAAGAAGTTCAGCTTCATCAAGAGTGTTTGCAATTGGTTCCCTTTGGGTCTGAGCCTCAGAGCTTGACACGTGGTAATTTAAAATAGGCAAAGCAAAGGTGAGTTTTAAACAAGAGCAGAGCAGGGACCCACCAGACCAGCAAAGGTTCTGCTTCAAATCCACATCATCTGTACCCACCCAAACCTCTTCGTGGCCTTCTGGGAGTTGTTACAAAGATGTAATTTGGGGGTTGTATTCTTCTTCCTAAAGGCAAAGCCAGTTATTCGATTCTACACTCCAGGGTCCACTGTGGGGTACTTTTTTGGGATCTAACACCAAGGTAGGACAGGCACTACAGCTGGAAATTCTGGGCACCTGGCTGAGAACTGGGCTGATGTAGAGGAGTGTAAAAATATGGGATTCATGGGATCATTTCCCAGAAGGTATCTCAGTGACCCAGGCACCCAGATTAACTTCAGCCCTGAGCTTTGCTTTTTTTAAAGGAGCAATAATAGCAAATAAGCAATAAGTGACTAAAGCACTGAAAAAACAAAGTCAGCTGGGAAATAAAATTCCGTTCTCAAACCTGTTTTTTAATTTTTTTTTTATGTAGATCTCCATCCTCATTCCATGTTGAAGCACTAAAGTAATCAGAAAAAAATCACGTCAGCAAAGTGTGACTGTGAGAGGGACTGGAGAACCTCCACCACATGGGGGAAAAAAAAAAATCAATATCAAGGTGCTCAGTTACTTTTAAAAATCTAGGAATACACCTCCAGGCATCTCATTTTGCAGAGTCTTTGGTTCTAGAATTAAAAGTAAACAACCCAGCACATAAACCCAGTTAAGACCCTACAAAGCTTTTCTGCAGCAGCCACTACTTGCCATAGGAAAGCAGAAATGATTCATCTACCTCTGAAGCACCGAAAAAAAAAAAAAAGGCACTTAACAGAACCAAGTTAGCAAGGACAGTTTGATGACAGTTTTTCCGTGATGACAGGCTTCTAAAAGATATGCCAGTCACAATAAATATTTCCAAATTAGATATCTGGCATTAAGTCGAGAGAGCCAAAGGCTTAAAGATGTCACATAACATAAATGCAGCTCTGTTTAACTTTGCAGTTTCTGGAGCACTGAAATCCTGGGCTTACTCTCTCTTTTTTTTTTTTTTCTTTTCCTTTCCCCTTCTCCCTTTTCTGATATGCCAAAGCCATGACCAACACAAGAAACTTCTTTTGCTCGGCTGTGACTAACATTTATCATTTGTGTATAAAGTAGCCATTATTCAACCAAATGCGAATTCAGCAAGTGCTTTTAAAAATCACCCACCCCCCAGCAAGAACCGCAAAGCAAACAGCCGCCCACACCCCGGCTGGAGCATTGCCTCTGCATTCCTGAGCGCTGAATAACAGGAGCCTCTTTGAGTCCAGGCTGAGCTTTCTTACTGCTCCCAAAGCCTTGGGAGAGACCTTCCCCTAGTCCAGGATCAGTGCTGCAATGGCAGCTTGTGTCACACCCCAGATGCACTTTAATTCCTTTCTAAGCGTGGCTTAAAGATGTTTTTTTCATGTTTAAAGAAGGAAAAATTGTCAGATTTAAATATATATGTGTGTGTGCATATATAAGCATTAAAGTATAAAAGAACAAGTCCCTCATCTGTGTCACTGAAAAGACTGAAAGTTAAAAAGAGGTCTCAGATCCAGGTCCTGGGTGATCTTGTTCCAAAATGATGCCAAAGATGATGCCACATCCATCGTCACTGACCCAGGCATGAAAGCCAAATATGACACCAAAAAGGGAGAGACCCACCCAGAGGTCATTTCTTCACTCAGCAGAAAAAAGGCCCCTTATTCTGGAGCGAGTGTGACCCCGGGGAGGCTGGATTTGGGCTGCTGGGCCAGGCTCAGATCCCTGCTCATGCAGGAGGGAACAGGATCTGTCTCCAGGTCTGATCCCATTTCCCCTGCTCTGCCACCTCCCCCAGCGAGGCCTCCTTGCACTGCTGGATTTAATATGGTTCTGGGGAATGGGGGCAGCACACACAGCTGCTCTGGGCTAAAACTGCACAAATATCCTGAGAAAGGAATAGCATCCCTGGCTGGAGAGCAGGGAAGGCTCACACAGCCTCCAGCAGCTGCAGATGCAATTTGGGACTGTGTGCCCCCCCCCTCCTCCAGGAACCAGACCCTTGGAGTAAAACCACAAATATTTCCAAACACTGAAATCAAGCCACAAATAGATTCTCAACAATACGCAGATAAATTGCTTTTGTTTAAAAAAAAAAAATCACTTCTTTGCCCAACATGAAGTTCAGAGTCAGTTCGCAATTCCCATCTGCTCCGTGGGCAAGGAACAGCCCGAGCTGTGGGGTGGGACAGGGACAGTAACAAACCACCACCTCAGTGCCCTGGAAATGCCAATATTCTGCTCCACACTCCCAGGGTTGAGGAGGGGACACCTGGTGAAGAAGTTTTGCCCCACAGTTATTTCCAGAATCAGCTGAATTTGAAGATCTTTACCAGCAAAGCAGATAACTCTCTTGAATTCACATCCTGTACTTTCCTTTTATTCAGTCCATGTAACACCTCTGTGCTATGGAACAGTCATGGAGTAAAGCATCACCATCCACTGCTGTACCACAATCTGCATGTCCATTTATTTTTTAATTAGGCTGAGAAAACAGTCCAACACTTTGGGTTTGCTGCTCTATTCCATTCATGTTATGCCTTGACTGGACTTTTATAATTGAAGCAAAAAAACAAAACAAGAAAAGCCAACAAATTCAATACTTAAGACATTTAAAATCAGGACTGCCATTTTGAGTAATTGAGTAAAACTGGGTAAAAATGAGCAATTTTTTTTTTTTTTGCTATAGAAGGCAGTCAACCATCCCATGCTTTGAGTTGCATGAGGCCCACAGACTTTATTTTCTTTTGCTGCTGCCTTTGCCAAGATCTTTACGGGAAGGCCTGGAAACTCCTCTGATGCATCACAGGCCAGCTTTGTTCTGCGGCAGGTAACCAAATTGCTGAGCCAATATGATAATCCTGCATTACTAAACCCATTTTTTCCCCCAAAAACCTTGACTCACATTGAGGCCAAGGAAACAGGATGTTCCTTTTTGCAGAACCTGTCACCACCACTCCCCAGTCACAAAAAAAATTGCTGGAGAGAGGTTCCCCCCAGGCTCTTCCAACGGGAATGTTTGGCCCACCCTCCTTCCTCCCCTCCCCTTCATGTGTCTGACTGTGAGGAGCCCAGGAGAGGAAAACAACACATTTCAAAATAAAAATCTTGCTCCAATAAAGCCTAGGAGTTACTCTCCATAAAGAATGAGTCGAGGTTTCACACAACAAGTTATTTTGGTGAATTAAAAACAAGAGTGTAATAGAAGAAAGATAGAAGAAAGAACTCCTAACCTGTTAACTGAGTGAAATGATGCCAAGGAAGTTCTATTCTCCCTTTATTGAGTGAGTATCTAGCACTTATCCTCCTAGAATGGTACCAACACAATCAATAGCTCTCCAGAACTGTCAGCTGCTGCTAATTTACACTTCCATAGTTGCCATCTGCTCTTCAGCCCATTGTAACAAAACCCACCAGCCCAGGATCTTTAACCAGCACTGGCAAAACAAAACTACTGAAAGACAGAAATTTTATCCATAGCCCCGATGGTAAAGGAAAACATTTAATCCAATTATGGTTTCATCACTCCAAGTTTTTCAAGTTTGGTTCACACAGCCAGGAAATCGTGTTGCAGCATCTCTTTATTCCAAGTTACCAAAATCTTCCTGCATTTCAGGGAGAAACGAAAGATGCTCAGTGACATCTTGGGTAAATTAAGACCTGACAATTCCAAATAAGACAAAAAACTAAATGATCCTCATCTACCTGAGTTCCTGAATGCTTCCTATCGTTTTCAAAGTACAATTTTATCTTCCCTCATGGAGGAAAGAGATGCTTAGCTCACATCAAAAGCAAGTGTCACTCAGGAGGATTTCCTTATTCTTCTCAGAGTATTCAGAACATTATTTTTAAATTCATGTTGTTGGTTTGCCATTAGAAATTTTTTTTTTAAAATCTGCATATTATTTCCCTTTGAAATCCCTGCTGGTAAAACACAACACCACGAAAAACTGCAATGGAAATAAACGGAACCAACCAACTGCTTATACCCAACAGTTGTAGTAGGTGTGCAGTGATGGCATTTACTCCTTCAGAACTGCTTCCCAAACCCAGGCAGTTACTACAGCACAGGATACAAATCCCAGATTTGTTCAGAAAAGAAGCCAAGAGATCAAAGATTCCACAAACTGGATGACAAATATCCAACTGTATGAGTCACTCCAAACAGAATCAGCATGATAATGCTGAGCCCTGTAGCCAGGATTATACCCATGATGGAAACAATGGGACATATGGGCACAAGGAATATTCCTCTTTCTTTAAAACTGCCTATTGTTTAAGAACAAAGCAAACCACATCCAAATACATCTGGCATCAACATCTAACGTTTTGCAAGCTGATCCTTCTTTTCAAACCCCACCAAAAAAAAAAAACCTGTACATCTGAGTATCCCATAAATTTTGCTGCAGCACATGAGCCTGGACATTTTCTGGAGGAGGAAGTGAACACAGGCATTGTCCTGCTCACCCCAGGCTGCTCCACCAGGAGCCAACTGGCCCAGCCCCACCACCCTCCTTCCCTTTCATGCGGCCGAGGGCAAACTTTCCCTGGGAAAGATGGTGGCTGGAAAAGGCCTGTTGCTCCCTCAAAGGCAATTCATCCAGGGTGCATCTTCTCCCCTGCTCAGATCTGAAGAGTGTCTGGGAGAGAGGGCAGCCAGGAGCTGGCGGAATACTGCCCTGGAATGCGATGGCAGGCGGCTCTTAAACCACATTTTTCCCGACAGGAAACGGCTCATGTGCTGCACAGAGGATTAACAGTAAGGAATATGCTCCCACAAAGCACTGGAGATACCACAAACTACTGCATGCTACACCCAGGAAATCCAGGGATTCGGAAAACACTGGAGTGCTTCCTCGTTGTCACCGTGTTACACGCTGGATGTGCCTCCTTTCTGACTGAGGAGAAACAGGGCAACCCTAAAACTTCCCCAGAGAAAGAAAGGAAACACAGTGCACATCACACACACGTTTACTTAGGGACAGTCCCCATACTGCTGAGAGAAAGAACAGGGCCCACTGCAGGTCCACTTAGGGCAAGCTGGGCACCAATTTCCATTTGTATGTGGTATTTTGAGTAGAAACAAGCCAAAAGGTGTGTGAGCAGGGTCCTTTCTTCTCAGCCTGCATCTGAATGCCTCATTCCAGGGTGCAACTCTGGCTTCATTGAGAAATGAAGTGGAAATCAATCACATTGCCATTTTAACCAGCTTCTCTCCAGCCAACGTGCTTCCAGGTTTCCCCGGACCCATGAAAAAAAGGAAGATTTTTGGGCAGAGCCTGAAGGGTTTCAACATTTCTTTGAGCTTTCCCCATGCCTGGTCAAAGCTGCAGGTTGGGGTAGGTCCAGAAAGTCCAGACATCTCCCTGCACACACACAAACAAGCTGCACATGTGTGTGACAAGTCTGACATTTGGAAGAGGCCTCTCAGCTCCCACAGGTTTTGTGGAGTTAATTCATACTGTGAGACCATCCAGGCAGCCCAACACATGGGATCTAAGCTTTCCAGACCTTCCAAATTCCCTGTGTGTGTAATAATAGTGGTGCACACATGGTTCTGCCCCAGAACCCCTGAATTGAAACAGAACAGTCTTAGGTTTTGCCTACAAAGTTTGTATCACAATTAACAATGCAGCTCTGTATTGGAGACTGTCCACACAACCACCATAAAGAAACAAAGAGCTTCCAGTATTAATCACCTTTTGACAATTTACACCACAACAGCTTATAATCTTATCTGCTTTAATTCCTCCAAAGTTCATTCTGCACTAGATTAAAATCAAGAACAAAGCAAATAGAAGATTCCACATAATGGCAACCACCCCCCATCACACAGCTGAGGAGTATGAGTCCTTTTTCTCTACCCAAACTGACAACACTGGATAGGGACCCTGAAATAACAGGCACAGGAAACTTCTGGACCTCAAAACCACTCAGGTAAATGCTAAATGACTCATCCTTCTGCTCACAAACAGCACCATCAGCCCAGCAGGTCTCTGAGCTTCGCAGGAGTATCAGCCTATCAATCAAAATGCCTCTGTCTGATTTTTCCCCGAATTTTGGTTTTTCAAGCACAGGAAGCTCAGGGGAACCAGCCTCAGTTCAGCACCATTCTGGTGACTCAATACTCAGCTGGAATTTGGGATTCCCAAACCACCTGAGGATCACTCTGCCATCACGAGATGTATTTAAATACATATTTCAGTGCCCTGCACAGCCCCAACAAAGGATGCCAAGAGACAGGCAGATGTCTTCTGCTGCTTCAAACCACATGGGGAGAGGGAAAATTCCCTGCATCTCCCTCAGAGCGCGTGCTCCTGACTGAGACTACAAACTGGTTTGCTTTGCTAAGCATTTGTAAAGCATATTTCAAATAATTATAATCTTGAGGGCTCCTCTAACATTACCACAATGTATATTTATTAAGTTAAAAGCACGTGCCCTGCTACCAAACAGTTATTTAACATTCATTACAGCTTGTCCAAGCAAGCCTTCCATGCTCTGTAACCATATTCTTCCCCTCAGGGTAGAAACGCAAAGTGTAGCTTGAAACAACAAGACACTGTTTTGTCCTGAATTTACCCATAAAAGAAATACTTGGAGGATTGTTAATATCAGCCTTTCCCACACCCCTCCTTAAAGTGTAAAATCCTACTTAAGTAAAAAGAGAGACGACTTGGAAAGAATATGGCAGATCTTAAATGTCTGTTTTTCCTAAAACTGTGGAAATCACACTCAAATCCCAACTCTGACTCGCTTCACTGCTGCTCATAAGCACAGCACAGGGGAGCTTTTCACCACCCAGCACTGTTCTCCTCAGAAGTGATGGGCTTTTTTAATGAAACCTTCTCAGACGCCTTCCTGGGCAATCTTCCCACCTACCTTCAGTAGTCCAGCCTATCCCAAACTACTTTTAACCGGAATCAGAAGTGCTAAAAATAATATAAGGGTTTTTCTAGGTGGGAAGAGTGAAAGCTCTCGAGTCATGTGCCAGGGCTGCCTCTCCAGAGGAGCGAGAGTCAGAAGTGTCAGGCCATGGGGACACCCATGTTCCAACACGCTCCCTCTCCCATCCCTCTCAAATCATGAGGCAAACCACAGACTTTAATTTAGGCTGAGGCAGCAATACAGGATTAAACTTCAGAAGTGCCTTTACCCTCTTCTTGGAGCTGCTCTCAGAAAGTGAAGGAGCACAACCTACAAGGGCACATAAACCAAAACATTAAAAAACCTATCATGGGACAAAACTTAACATCACCTGATTTAACATTAATTGGTGGGGGGTTCTACAGGTAAATTTTATCTCCAGTGGGGGGAAAAAAAAAATTAGAAGACCCTCACAGAATTAGAGATCATCACAACTCTGGATAATCTAGTTTTAAGGCCTCCTCAAATTTAGCTTCATTCCACTAACAGAGGAGAAACTTCATTGATAAAAGGTCATTTTCTAAGCACAGTGTGTCAAGATCACTGTAAAGCAATTAACTGTGTAAAGCTTGGTAAAAGTATACCCACAAAATCAGTTCAGGGCAAAGAAAAAGTCTTAAAAAGATATAAGAATTTCAATCCATTTTTTTTGTTAAGACAATGACTGAGTGAGGTCTGAATCCCAGCAGGGTAAGAGTGTGTTTATTGAAGGGGAAAAAGGGAATACTACAGGATTCATCAGCCTGGCCAAGAGAGGTAAAATGAAGCAATGCTGTAAACTGAAACCAGGCCAATTGCAGCTGAGATGTGGTACCTTTTTTTTTAATGTGAGGAGACTATTAGCTGTTAAAAAAAAAGAGAACAACAGTGGAATCTCTGTCTTGGTATCTTTAAATAAAGACAGGATGCATTTCTGAAAGACCCACTTGTGCAGGTTACTAATTTCAATACAGAGGTCAACGCTCTGCCCACAAGTCTGATTTAAAAGCGCACGATTTACAAGGTATTAGAATGGGTGATCTTGTTGCCATGAAGATAAAAAGAGGCTCTCAGAACTACAGCAAACTCTGCACAAGGCAGCAGCAGAGACAGAAATGGGATTATGGCTTTTAATGGCCATCTCCTACCAGACTAAACCCGTGGTGTAACATGAAGCCACATCCTCGTTCAGTCCCAGAATGTTTCCTTTGGTTTTACATTTGCTTGCCCACAGAGATGTGATTACTGGAAACAAAGAGTTAAACTAATTATCTGATGTTCCACTTTCTTTAAAACCCAAAGAATAATATGAAGTAGATATTTAGTAAGCAGACTGCAGTCACTGCAAGCTGAAAAATCACTTTAGAAGCAATCCTCTCCAAAATGCTCTTAGAGCCCAAAGGAGCAGCAACACTGCTGTTAAACAGATCTGCTAGGAAGAGTGAAAAATAAAATAAAAGCAACATTACTGCAGGGAGATGCATCTGACAACAGCTCAGGCGATGCCACAGCCATGCAGGAGCAGCTGCAGACCTCAGGAATCATGTGGTTAAACTCAGCCATGTGATGAGTTCCACTGACTTACACGAGGCTCAATGTGGCAAAATTCTTGAGAACATGTCGGACCTCCAGCACGTGTGAGTGTGGTGAGACCACTGTTACTCATCCTGAGAGTGCACGGGGCAGAAGAGCTTCCTCCAGCCCTACACGGACACAGGGATGACCACGGGGAGATCTCCTGCAGGACTGAGCTCATGGAAATCTTAATTTTTTTTTTTTTTAAAAGCAGTTCTAAGGTGGAGAAGGTGATTAAAAATCCCCAAACAACAGTGTGCAAAACCCCCCAACAAAATTTCAATGTTCACGTTTAGAGATAAACCTTCACCTCCTCACCACTCACACCCCTCCCCCAGAGAAAAAAAATGAAGACAAAAATAAACCACGAAGGGAAGGAAGGAAAAACCTCACGATTTTTCAAGTTTGTTTTAGGCCTATTGCAGCAACGGCTTTACTCAGCTTTTATCTGCTTTTGTGGGGTTTTCTAGCCCTGGACTGTAAAAACAAAGTACTCTACACACAACCAGTAAAGGGTTTTGTAGAGCAGAGTCCTTTGTTGCTGATGGAAATTAGGGACAGGTGTTGAGGGCAGAATGGACAGTAATTGCCATGCACAGGGAACCTGGGAAGCAGGAATACCAGAGTCCCTGAGCCTTTATTACAAAGATAGCTGTAAACTTCTGCCCCAGGCAGAGACCAGACCAGTCCGTGAGAAAATCAGCTCTGGTGATGACTGTGGTTCACACACATATTGTAATAAACACTTCCAGATTTCATGTCTCCCAGCATCCTATGACTGTTATTCATTATTTGCTAAGAGATGACAGAAAGCAAAGTCTAATCAACAAAAGAATAGAAAACTCCCCAGCTCCCCCCCAGAATCCTCAGCCTGGCTTTGCATAGCTCCCTCCAGGGTGCAAGGCAAGGCTGTTTTTCCTCTCTGCCTTTCCAAGAGAATAAATGAACAAGTTGAACAGCTTGTGATATTTGCATGACTGGAGAGAGATCATCAGAACAGTTTGAACAGCCAAAGTCTAAATAGCTCTCAAGTAATAAAAAGCAGTTAGTGACAAAGTGCTCTGAAGACCCTCACACCTTGCTGGAAGTTACTCCAAGTGTCATGGAAGGAATCTGTCATGACAAGCAAACCCTGTCATTTCCACAGGAGGCTCTTCCTGCTTATGCCCAGCTTAGAGATAATCCCACTTCTATTAGGTGCTGATCTATCACTTCAAGTATTGCTATTGCACTGAGAGGAAGAGACCAAATGCCAGAGAACGAGGTTTTAGCTGAAATAATCTCCTGAAGAGCTTCAGTAAAGGCAAAAAGACAAGGAAAGTAATGCTGCCTTGATTAGAGCCGCATGTGGACACCACCACCAATATGTTAAATTATACAAGATTCTCTTGATGGAACTTGAAGGAATATGATTTTAAGAAGCATATTTTCAGCACACTCCAGGCACAGTTCCTGTCACTGACATTTGCACGAGCATATTCTGGAATATTCTCATCTCTGGCAAAGCGTGCAGCTCATTTTCAACGGGTTAAAGAGTTCTAACATTTCACGTCTGTGCAGTGCAGCACATCTGGGCAGCAGATTATTGCACATGGGAGGATTAGGCAACTGCCAGGTGATGTTGCCTCTTGTACAATTAGCTTATCTGTGTGCTAATAAATAAAACCCTGAATTGCAGGGTTGAGGAGAAGGAGGAGTGTTTCAAGGGTTGCTCGTTGTTGCACAAGGGTCACACGACTGCTCACGTTCTGCACGACGCCAAATCCCTGCAGAGCCCAGCAACACCCAAACAGTTCTGCACCCCCACTGCTCTTTGCTGGAACAGCAAGGTGAAAAAATGCTTCCAACACTCTAGAAAAAGTGCTAGACTAAGGGTACCTCAGGAGCTCAGGTTCTTCATTAAAGGACATGGCCACTAATGAGCTACTTTAGTCTGGTTTTGAAGGGGACATCAAAAGGCATAAAGGAATCTGCACCTTCAGTGTTTGTCACCTCAGAGGCACCTCTAGCACTGTCACCAAATGGCCAACTGCAATGGCTTTTTGCATGTGGGTAGATGCCTGTTCACCTTGAAATCATGACATACCTATAGGCCACTAAAGCCACAAACTTGTATTGAACAGTCCCCGGGAGAAACGGTGACAAGAAACTACCAGTCACTGGTGTGGGATGTGAGAAAACAAAACCCTCCATCACAGCCACACTCTTCAAAGACAAGTGGTTCACCCAGTGAGTAACATTCCTGCAGTGGTTTGGAGGTAACAAGAACTGCACTCATTGAAGTGGAAACCATAAATAAAATTATGTTACTGATGTGTCATTATCATAATATGTAGAGATACGACAGTATGAAAGTACATGGAAATTAGATAATTCAGAGTTGTCATTTCTGTTAAAATTAACTTGGCCTCCAAGCAACATTAATGAGACACAGCAGCACAGCCAGAGATGTCTGCTCAGTCCAAATCCACTCTGCCATTTATTGGCATATCAAGAAAATATTTGGGTTTAAAGTACAAGATAAAAAATTATTGACAAATAAAAGCAGGGGTTATTGCTATCTCAACTTGCACCAACATACTGCCCCTTGCTACACCAAGCTGGCGTGGCTGCTTCTGCCAACCCATTCACAGCCTGGGAAAAACTGGATTGAAAGTTCCCAAAGGGAAAAAAACCCACGAGCAGCTTCATCCCCATAAACTGCTGCACAACTCGGACACGGTTTCCTCAGTCACCCTCTTCAGGCCCTGAAAACTACTGGGGTGGATATAAATACACACAAATTTGAAACACTTGACTTGCTCTCTCCTCCTCCTCCAGCCTTTTGTGCCAGGAGATAACACTAGAAAACAAAACTGGAGAAAGGTTATCCTCTCAGCAAGCCTGTGCACTGCATTCCCAAAGGATTGCCAACTTCAGATTAAGCAGCAGCCCTCAGACCCCATGATAGCTATAAAATAAACTATGCATAGCAGTTTTTGTGGACCAAGAGACATGTCTGTCTCCTGGTTATACCAAAGTACCTCTGAGGAACCCCATTTGCTGGGGGGAAAAGAATAATAATAAAAAAATCCTGCACTGGCTCCAACTCAACGTGAGGCGCAATTTTTTAACACACAGGAATAAGTTATTGAATCACTGGTAGAAAAGTTATGGTCTGGGTTTTGAAATAATCCTTGTCTTCTAAAAATAATCCTTGGGTGCTTTAATTTATAGCAATACATTACATATGCAGTTACACTGGACTGACTTTTGGCCAGTTTTTGACAACACTCAACCTTTAAATGAGCCTAGAAAAATATTCTCCACAGCTCCAGGCAGCACAGTGGCTGCAAATCAAAATTAAGGCTGAAATACAATTAATTTGTAAAATCAAGAGCGATCCCAAAGCAAAAGGGCAACAAAATGTTTCAGGCTTTCCCAGTTCCTCTCTCACAGTGGTGTGAACTCAGAGCTGCTCTGCACGTGCAGAAAAGTCACACAGGTTAAAAACACGTGACTTACTGGACTGGTAACAAAAATCATATCCCACTCAGGCTTCAAAACCAAGAACACCTCTGGCTGGGTTGATTTACACATTGTCACACTCAGTGAATACCCTTTGCTTTCACAACAGAGAACCTTTCTGTTCCTTTCCTTACCCTCCCAATAACCATCTTTCCCTACTGTTTAAGGTTCTCAGCCGCAGCATAAGGAAGAAAAATAACATTTAAACAAAAAAAAACCCCACAACCCAGCCCCTAAACAAATAAACAAAGAAAAACACACCCAGCAGAAGGCAAGTCACAAAGGCACAAAATTAGCCCAGAGTCTCTGGGCAGCTGCAGCTCAGGAACAGCCTGAGCCCAGGCCCTTCCCCAGGAGGGTTAGAGGAATGTCACATCCATCCCCACTGACTATTCCTCCCCTGTGGAATTCCCTCTCCCGGCTTTTATGCCCTTAAATCAATTCTGATCAGCATCAGAGCTAACTGGAAAAGCATTATCCCATTATTTCATTTATGCAGGCACATGTAGCACTAAACAAGGGCTATTCATATTTTCTTCCAATGGTAATAGGTCAATGTTTTTTTTAAATGAAGTTATAATACTTTTTCTCCACAGAATGATTAATGAAATACCAGTCTCCACTTAAAACTAATTCTACAGGATACAACTTTTTACTTATTTATACACACGTATTAATATATACACATACATTTAACAAAACATAAAATGCACAAAGAATCATCCTAAAACTTTTAAAGGTCTCTCTCCAGTCCTAAACTTCCTGCTCTCCTCTTTCTACTGAAGTGCAAAGACTGTCAGAATGTACCTGATCGATGGCTTCAAGCACAACCACATCTTTCCACCGCTACCAGATAAATTGGAAACATAAACTTTGAACACAAAGTCAAACAAATAACAGACGATTAATGCTCTTTAGCTCTACCTCCCACCTTTCCTTTCTTCTGGAATAGCTGTCCTGCCAGTACAGCAGAAACTCTGAAATGCCATCCTAAAAATAGAAAGCAAGAAAAGAGGGGGGAAAAAAAA
>VYXB01003719.1:415304-427150 GCA_013397135.1 Pachyramphus minor
GGGGGGGGGGACACAGGAATTGAGAGAATAAGCAGAGTGAAAAACTCTGTAATATAAAACTGTCTCCAGCTTCAAAGACACCAGCCAATCATAATCCAATAAATGCCTTTTTTTTTTTTCTAAAATCAGAACACTAAAATATCTATTTTTACTCCTGTTTAGAAGCAGCTCTCTCAGCAGGGCTTTCAAACCAGTAGAGCCTGGCATGCAAAGCAGTGACTGACTCCATTTCAAGCCATCATTTCCAAGGCCTTCACTTGTTCTGTGGGTTCATTTGTGTTTGGCACCAACATTTCACAGCACAGACCCCCCAGGAAGAGGAGAACTAAAGGGAGGGAACAGAGAGGGTGCTGACATGAAACTATTCAAGGATGTTCCCTTAAATACTACACCCAATTCCATCTATCTGAATGGCTACACAGGTCTTCCAACACCCTAAGACATATATTTTCCATGTGCAACCACCAGGAACCTACAATATGGGTAAGGTTGAATTTCAGCTGCTTCTTCTGTCACTCAGACATCCCAGGAGGAATTGCTGGGACCCTCAAGGTACTGAAAAAGCAAGTGAATAATGAGCTGTACTCATACCAAGTCTGGAAAATACAGAAGAACAATGAAATACCACTTGAGCATCCAAGGAGGCGCATCCTCAGCACTTCCTTTGTGTGGAGGTTGCCCAGAGAAGCTGGGAATGCCCCTCCAAGTGTTCCAAGTCAGGCTGGAAGGTGCTTTGAATAACCTGAGCCAGTAAAAGATGCCCCTGGGCATGGCAGGGAGCTGCACTAGGTGAGTTTGGAAAGTCCCTCCCAACCCAAACCATTCAGAGTCTTTGATTCTAAAATGCTAGACCCTCTTCTTCTATTTAACTGAAAATTAGTTTTATTAATAGAATTATCCACACGTTACAAATTATTGGAATAACTCAGAAAAAACAGCTTTTGAACCAGCTCCTGTTTTCCATCCAGAGCATGGAAATCTTTCCACAGCCCTCTCAAGAGTAATGCCACTCCAGCCTGGAATATGGGACACTGTCTGTGCCCTAAATGTTGCTTTGCCTCTGCCCCCAACAACCTCACGTAGGTGAACCCAGTTCTCAGAACTTCACCCTCCCCATCAGCAAAAGGGGGTAAAAATCCTTCTGATACCAAACACTTCAAGATCAGACCTATGGTACAAAATGAGAGGTCACAAACAGGTTGTGGGATGACCACAATGAAAAGATCTTTAAAAGGCCTCAATTCATATAGTAGCGCAAAGATTTATGATTATTATTATTATTTTTAAATGGGAGTAGCTGACAGCATTGGAACTTTATTGTTATCCTTTAAAGAAAGTAACCATTAAAAACAATCAAGATTTTACGCAAAGGCTGTTTTGCTCTTAGCTTATCTAAGTAATGATCATCTCAAAGGTTACTTCTCCATCCTTAGTTTTAGTGAGGAGATACATAAAATACATTGTTTTCCACAGCGAGGCTTCAAGTTCAGCTTGCTCCAACAGTTTGAAAAGAGCATTTATTTCGAACTTGTAAATGATTTAAAAGAGAACCCTTAATTAATAATGCTGTTTCCAGCCAGATGGCCAGCTATTAGTTTTCAGTCATGTCTTTCAGAACAACTCCCCACAAGTCTTCAGATGCAAAGGAGTTTTAAAGCAAACACGTTGTGAGCGTTCAACACAAACCAAAAAGATGCAGCCACAGGTATAGAAATCTCTTTTTTTCCAGCTGGTGTTGCTGTGGTTGTAAAAGTCCAACAGCAACAGCACAACTGCTTGACAGGTACACATTTGTTTCATTTAACATTTTGTATTTGGATGGCATTAAATTCACATACTGTTATATAATATTACTTAACTAAAAACATGAGGCTGCATGTATAGAGTTTCCCCTGGACCTGTGCTAACAGACTCCACACTCGAGCTCAGCAGCAGAACTCCGTGGTGTGATGTGTATCAACCAGTCAAAATATTCCATGTGTACAGGAGGCTCCAGCACAGAGATGAATAGATAAAAAATATGCAAACCCAGCGAAGGTTTACCACTAAACATCTGTGGAATTCTAATGTTCCCCCTGACGTAGCACCTACATATTTTCAAAGACAGTTTCCGGCAAGAATTCAAACTGCTTTCTTAGGACGAGAGGGATGCTGAAGAGCAACAGAAAGCTTTTTAAAGCAGCAAGGTAACGGACCAGATTCTTAAAAAAAAAAAAAATCAAGATTTTAAGAGCTTTTCACAACTGTAATTAAATTCTCTGACAGGCCAGTTGGATTTGGGAGGTAGTTAAGAGCAAGGTACAAGCAGTAATACAATATTTTGCTCAGTGCTACACCACGTTGTGGAACAAAACCTGATGTTTCCAGGCTTCCCTAACCACAGTGTACATCCATTATGCAGCAATCCACAACTGAAAACATATCTTTATTCAGTTATGATTGGGGGAAAAACAAATATGCAGCTGCAACTCTATACATGAACTTTCAGCCTATAGTTCTACCAAACAAGCAAAGCCAGACTTGGGAAAAAGCTTCAATGATCAGCTGTCTACCTACACACAAGTTATTTATGGCATCTAATTCAGAGCAAAGCTCAACACAGTTTGCAGACTGCCAGGAGACTTTTGCTGGCGACAGAAATCAGCTATAAAGTTGTATTAGCTTTGATAAGCAGACAGTGGTTATCTACTTTTTAAGATTTGGCATTTTAGTTGTTCGGTAAACCTTGCTCCAACTGCAGTGGTTTTACATCTGGTTTGCACTTTCTACCATTCCTCTGCAAAAACTGGCCACTACAAAAAATTTTAAAAAAGAGAAAATTTTGAATAGAAAACATAAGAAACATTAACATTAAACAGGTCAACAGGGCAGTTTTGACTTATGGTGAAGCTTACATTGAGTAAATTTAGGCCCAAGAAGCAGATATGGAGAAAGATTAGCCAAATTATATGTGATTTTCACCATTCTAAGCCCATGAAACTCCTGCAAGGGGTCTCCAGAGCCCACTGGAGTTGTGCTTGAAGGTTCCAAGCCAACATCAATAGCTATTCTAGACCTTTCCTGCTGTTGGGAAAGCAAGGATAGCTGTTATTAGCAGACCTTGTGCACTTCTCAGTTCCAGGCCTGTAATTTTGGGTGGGCTTTCTTCAGGAAAGCTTCCTCCATTCCGTGCTTGTGTAGCTGTGCAGGGGAGGTGGGAATGGGGCTCAGGGAAAAGCACTTCATGACAAGGGCTTCACCATTGGTTAAAATGCTTAAAACAAAATAAGAATAAAACCAGCACAGTGAGAAAAGCCAAGTATCACCTTGTGCACAGGATCAGGGGCCTCTGCCAGCGGTACCTCAGCTACAAACATGGAGGGTCTCTGCCAGGCCCCACCGGTGCCCATCAGAAAACCCTCAGTGAAACACAAGCAAGGACTCCTCTGAAAATGAAATGTTTTGCAGAGAAGTATCATTTTCATCGAATTGCCAACTAAATCCTGCCTGGCTTCCTGCCAGATTTCCAGCCAGGGGCTCAGGAGTCAAGTCTTCATGGGATTTGAGCCCCCAGGTCTCACAGGCTCTGCTGGGAAGGCCTCGAAACAGAAGCCCCCAAAGCCCTGAATGTAAAACAGAAAAGGGGATCATATTCAGCCTACAAACACCTCTCTCCTCGTTTTTCAGCTCACTGCTTTCCTGTGCTGGCCTGACTCTGCTTTCACTTGCATGGAAATCAGAGGTAAATTTACTGAAATCCATGTAACCACGCATATGCAAAAAGAGTGGGAAAAGATTCCAGATTCCAGCTGCTTATTCGCCTTCCTTTTAGACAAAGAGTGCTTTTTAAACACTGATGTAATTTTTCAGATACTGTTACACGTGTGCTACAAACTGTCCACGCATCTGAGTCAAGGCGAACAACAATTTGTCCAACAATAAAAAGGACCTTTCTGTGAAGTTCCATATGTATGGAAACCACAGACTTTGTATCCCTACAAAAATAACCACATCTGGTCTTTCAGAGATTAACAAAATTAAAGGTGCTTGTAGTTCCCACACAGCAACACTGAAAATCAAGTTACGGAGGGAAAGAAAAACTGAGGGGTTTAGGATTTTTTAGCTGTTAAATAGATAAAGCAACAACAGTTTCATAATAAACACAGAAACAAAGCATTCTCAGTGCCACAGATATCTTCCTCTAAGCCCAATATTTTTGTAAACTTTAACTCTTCTACATTTGTGAAGAGTAAATGAATTTCTCTTTTCATATTCAAGCAACAAGAGCAGGAAAGACAAAGTTTCTCCTCTGTTTTGTGATAAAGGAGAGTCAGTATCAGCATTCATCACTCAACCAGTGCTGGCTGCAGCTTCACCACAAAGGAGGAAATTTCTGTTTTGACTTCCTTTTTAGAAGAGACTGTGTTATGGTTAATGAACGTCACCAACTCAAAGATAAACTCTGGCCTTTCCTATGACACAATTTGTGAGGAAAAGTTTACTGAAATTTTCAACTACAAATTACAAAGTTTGCTGAAGATGGTTTACCCACTACCTTGACTCTGAGACTTTCCTTCCTGAGGATCCTGAAGCCTGGAGGAAGCAAGAGTCCCAGGGAGATGGATGGATCTCTTCACACCTCATCTCCTGACACCTCATCCCCTGCAATCTTCTCTCCAGGATTCACACCCTCACTTTTCCTCAGCTGATGCCTATTCCTCTGGAGATGGAGAAGCAGATGCTCAGAGCCCACCTGTGCTGAGGGTGCAGGTGCTCCAGGACAAGGTGGGAACACCCAGCACAGCTGTACCACCTGAAACCTGCAGCTTCTTTGCCCTCACCACCTCAGTGCTGAGCAGCAAGTGAGCTGGAAAGGTGTTTCTTGTGACACATAAAATTTGCCTTTATTAGACCTACACAGGTTATTGTTCTGACAGATAGGTCTTACTGGATTTTTAAGCATGTTCTTTCATGAGGGTCACCAACAGCACCTCCTGATACATCAAAAATGTCCCTGCACCACACACAGCCATGTAGGGAAACCCACCTTGCTGCTGAATGAACAAATCTGGACTAGGTGTAACAGGCTCCTTAGTTGACAATGAAGTTTTCCTACTGGAGCTCAGATGACTCCTGGGTGATCCCCTAAAGAGCAGGGTGTTATTATTTTATTATTTCTTACCTGACTGGGCTCTTCTGAGGTAAGGGTTTGTTGGGGTTTTTTTAATAACCACGCACAGAGGAGTTTATTTCTGCTCACATTTGTGATCTCTGCTTCTGAAGGATCAGATCTTTGCCACAGAAAGAGCTGTGGCTTTGTGTTCTGTTTGTGCAGAGCCACAGAACCCGGAGCAATCAAACTTCCCTGCTCACCCAAGTGATGGCAAAGAGAGACATGTGAACAAACAAGGATCAGGTCTAAAAGGCTTCAAAATGCCTTTAAAACCAGTATTAACTGCAACAATCCACACATTATTGTCTCCTCAGTTGCACTGTCAGTGACAAGAGCCCAATTATTACCAATTTCCTCCTTTTTGGTCCAAATGGAATTAGCAAACATTTGCTGAACTTGGTGGAGTCAACCTGCTGGAACTGCACTGTTTGGACAAGAACCTCTGCCCTGGTTTTATTCTCCTCTCTCACGTCTCTCCCTTCACTGCCAATCAAGCAGCTTGGGACTGGAAAAGGCTTTTTACACATCACATCAAGGCAGACAAGGACAAAAGTTAATTAGGACTATTCATAAGCCTTACTGGAAGAGAGTGCTGCATCCCATCCCTGAAAATTTAATTGCACTCAATAGAGGAAAGCTAAAAAATAGTAATAATAAAAAACAAAACCCTAAACAACAGAAAACGATAATTCAGGAATAAAATCAGATTTCAATTTAACTCAAGAACTGTTTGGCCCTATTTATTTCATCAAGTAGTTCATGGAGGATAATGGCATTACCGTGCATCTAACAGCATTAGAAGCTCCTAATAAATTAACAAGTGAAAATTAATGGCTGCTCAGTCCATTAAATCTTGTTAATTTTATTTTTGTTGTAATAATATAGCAATCACAAGTTTACATTATTAAACCAATATTTATTAGAAGAACTCATTTTAATTGGATCCCTGATGCGATAATCCAGTGCAATGTGTATTTCTTTATTTCATCCATTTTTTGCATTTATTTCTCGTTATATTTAAATGACTGCAATATTTAGGGTCTTTTCCTAATACTATAGGAGTTAAGCAACCATTTAAAACATTTTATTTCACACAGATCCAACACTTACTACACAATATAATGAGAATATCACGAGTCCTTTCAGAAGCTATTTTGACTATTTTAGTCTCTTGAGAAAGGGGAGAAGGAAAAAAGGCAGAGATATGAATATTTGAAAGCATCTCAACAAATGCAAAACACATTTTTTCCCCTTAGCCCACAGTGTTCTCTATAAACACTGCTGTGCTGTTTTTCATGTCAAGAGAGGAGTTTTACCACCGGTTTTAATGCCAAATGTGAGCTGGCCTGCACACCTCAGGTAAAGAGATAAATATATATTTATCAAAATATATATTCAAAAAACAATATATCCCAAAAAATGTATTCAAACCCAATATGAATGGTTTTGAATTGTACTGAATTTTGAATTGTATTTCTCTGCTAACAGAGGAATTACAAATTTAAGGAGATGCCTTAAGAAAGGGCTGGGTCTGATGTGCTGTTCCAGCAGCAGTGACTTTGAGGGAAGGGACTGCAGCGCTGGATCATGATTTCTCCCTCACTTCCCTCCTCTCCCAGCTCCTCCATCTCTGCTCAAATAACTGAATGTGCAGTTAGTTAGTTAGTTGCTCCCTGACTGGCTGTACCAACATTATTGCTTGAGCTCCACAGCAGTGTTTTGTTTTTGCAAATGGCATCGTGTGGCCTCCGAGGCAACTCCTCACGCATTAGCCAGGCTGGCATCTGAGGCACTAACTCTGGTGCTGGTAATTAGAGAAGTTATTAGGGAAGTTCCATCATTTCCAACACAAGGGTGGGGAGAAGGAGTTGGAGGGGCTGTGAGGAGCAGAAAGCTGTGCCCAGAGAGGGGGGGTTGATGACAAGCAGGACGAGGTGGACAAGAGCAGGCACAAAGTCACCTGAGCCAAGGCCTCTGGGCACTTACCATGTTTTCACCTTCAGACCTGACCTGCAAAGTCCAACTAAGGCCACAAAAGCTGGTTACAAACAGGTCTGTAGAGCTGTGCACCCTGAGCTATCACTGCCACAGCTAAAGCAGCTCCTGTGGAGACTGAGGCAGCACAAAGGTTAGGCCAGGGCTGTAAAACCTGCCCATAAAGCTCGGTCAGTACAGAGGTCAGTGGACGTGGGTTTGAAGCAGTCAAATCACCAGTAAAATAGGGAGCAAATCAGTAAAATGGCAGCCAGAGAGTGTGGGAACACAGGGGCTGTCCTGTGACCATCTCCAGTGCCCACTGCCACACCAGTGCAGGCACTCCCAAACAAATCCCTGCAAAAAGCTCCTCCCGTACAAGGACAGGCCTAACTGAAAACGAGACAGTTTAAAATGGACATTAATATATATATATATATTTGCACACAGACACACAAAACTGTGGCTGGCCCCTTGCTTATTAATGAAACCAAACAGGCACCAGCCTCAAAAGAAGAACATAGAAACACAGAATATTCCAAGCTGGAAGGGACCAACAAGGATCATCAAATCCAATAACCCCAAAAATCACACCATGGTGTGAAATCACAACATACTTGAGGGTCTTGCAGACACCCACTGACAATATATTCAGAGTTTTCATATTTCCTGCTATCAATGCAAAGAACATGAGCAATTCCTGGGTATATTGTGTGGTCAATTACTAACACAACACAAGCTGTGCTCACACCCAAGATGTTCTTAAAATCTTTAGGTATTATCCTTGTGTATTATGATCCTTATCTATTATGTTCCTTGTGTATTATCCCTGGTTTTCCTCACCAAAATGTAAATCATTTAAGGAACTTTTACCTTGTTCAGCCACTTTTAAGAGGCAAATGTGCCCTGTTTCCATTTCAATTGGTACATTCTCTCTTTATCAGATGAGTTCCACAAAAAAATAACACCCACCTCTCCTCCAAACTATTTTCTAAATTAAAAAAAGCCCCACCACTTAAAAGAAGGTGTTCCTTACATACAAGAATCCTGGCTCCCCTAAAACCACTGGTGATACCAAAACAAATAAAGACAGTGATGAGTTCGAAAGAAAAATATGCATATGAAAATATATTACAAAATATTGTGAGATTTCTGTCTTAATATGTGTAGCACCACTAGAGCTCTTGAATCAAAGCATTTACTGTCTCATCCCATATCAGCAAGACTATAGACACTGCACAGCTTTTAGAAATTAGTGAGTGCCCATCACATGTTCTGGTTTCTGCAGTACAGGTTGAATTAAACACTCACCATAGTTCAGACTTGCATACCTGCTGCCAGGACACAGGAAAAGTGATAAAAATGCCCATCCTGAAAGCTGGGCTTTCAAGATCAATGCAACTGCTACAAAGGATGTATTTGAAGGGGCAAAATATGAGAGTTTTCGACTTTATCACCTAATAAAGCATGAAAAAACCCAGCTGGCTACGACTCACTAGGTTGATACCAAAGCCCACCAGCTCAGAGCACAGAGGTTTAAAGGACTGGCAGCTGTGTCCCAGATGAGGATGCAAGGAAGGTCCTCTACAGGAGCCATCCTGCCCAGCACCAGCAGCACAAGAAACCATCAGATAGTCTGGGACTGGCAAGTTTTTCAGGTGGAAATTACTTCCTGCTCCAGCAGCAAAAACAAGAAGGAAAACTCCTGCCACGAGAGTGTCACACTGAAATCCTTGAAGGTCTCTCCAGCCTTTTGCTGTTTGCCACAGGTTCTTCCAATGGAAAACCTGGGGCCTGTGGTGTCCATCACATCATCTCAGAAATGGAGCATTTGGAAAACAGTACATGCTGGACAAATGCACAAGCAAATAAACCAGTGATTGATTAATAATCTGTCAGGAGATAGTATGTAGTAAATAAATACATTTCCGGTTCCCAGGAGATAAAAGTGACAGCGACAGTAAATCTGATATTCTAATTCCTTAGCCCGACAACAAAAATTATTTTTTTCCTTGTTCTTTCTTAAAACAACCCCACCTGATCACTCCACGAATTTCCTGGGTAGCACTTATTCCCAGGAGCAGCGTTTCTGCAAAGCTCAAGCACTTTTACATCTGAAACTTGCTTCGTCTCATGGACACAATAGCTAATTTTGGACTTACCCTGCTCCTGCTGGGCCAGAGTCATCACTGGCATGGCTCCACTGTAATTCAGTCTACTGATGCATTACAGACAATGCACAACATGAGCTAATCCTTAATGATGGTTTTTCCCCTCTTTTCCCCCCTCCCAACATACTTATTTGAGTAAATAGTAAAATGCCACGTAGAATCATTAAATAAAATAAGCCAACTAAAAGCACACTAAAATTGTCTTGCAAACACTAATTTCAAATGACACTGTAATCAAATTCACAGATACATTAGGACAAGCAGTGCAGTCCAGAGGAGAAGGCACAGCTCTTAAAGTCACAAGGCCTGGTCAGAGCTCCAGCTCTGCCACTGACTTCCAGACAGGCTGTTCCACATTTCCACACCATTCCCCAATCTGTGACATATAGATACGAACACCTCAGCACAGACTAACCTCACCAGGCTCCTCTGGATCTCTGGGACATAAGTACTAAACAATAATAAAAGCACGAATGAAGTTGTGCTTAAAAACTTGTGCCGAGGCATAAGGAGCTCCCACCAAAACACACCCATGCTTCCCCCATACCAAGGTTTAAGATCTGCAGGATCCAGGGCTCTGTGACATAAATGAACACGAAATGTTTTAATTTCTGCACAGAGAGCAAGGTCTGGGACAAAGAGACATTCAGCAAGAGCAGCCAGGACAACCTGTGCAGGTGGGAATATTCATGACTTGTGATATGTTTGTGTTGTTACCTATTTTCAACCTTTTTTTTTAATTAAAGCATAGTACTTAACACAACTCTTTGCTTTCTTTAAATCATAAAATACCCTCCCTTATCTAAAGCACCTTGTTCCCAGTAACAGAAGTTGCAAGAGGCTTCATGCCCTGCTCCCTAACGGGTCAGCAGCAGTCACACACAATACCCAGGTCACAGCAGCAGGGCTGCTCAAGCAATTTTCTCCTTTTGAAATGGTGTTTCAGGGAAGTGGTTTAAACAAGGAATTATCTATGTGGAAAGCTCTCTGCTTACCAAGACTTTTAAAATACAAGTTTTAAGGCATTTATATTGGGGGGGGGCTCCACAGGTTTTGATTTCTGCTTTAAGTAGGCTGAGCAACTCTAACAAAGGCTGAGAGTTGGATTTGCATTACTGGCCAAAATCTTAGCCATGGTCATTCCCCACCAAAAAGATAAGGAGACTTTATTTTTCCTTTAAAAAAGAAAATCACTGCAGTTGTTGGAAGAAAATTTGAGGAGTTCCAAACATCCACATTTCTAAGCTGCTTGCTTCACTTTTTCATGCAACAGATGCTGCTTTGTATCAGCTCCTGCATATTAAATCATTCTGACAACCAAGAAAGCATACATTTGTTTGCGCCAAAGAGAAGCATGAATACACACACACACAGATATCTTCTCACGCAGAAGCACACAATTATGCAGCATTCAAATATTTGGGATGAACTTTGGCCTTTGTTTAAAAAAAAAAAGGAAAAAAAATGTACTCTCCAACAACAATCAGGAACAGACCCAGCAGTCATCTGGCTGAGGTCACAGAAATCAACAATCTGCATCAATAAAACACCACTTGTGGGCAGCCATTTGAAAGTTACTTGGAAAATTATTCTTAGATGGGATAGTTATATACACGTCCTTTATGATTTATGGGTCGAGCTCAGAATAGAGGCTAAAAATAAAATCTATGTTAATTCAAAAAGTGGTGGGGGGGAGAAAATCAGTTATATTCGGTCTCACATGGTGGAGTGTTTTTTGGTTGGTTTTGTTGTTTTTTTTTTTTTGTACTCCAAACAATCCCCTTCAGCTCTTCCATTTGCATTCCCGACTTAAAAAGTAATTTGAAAACATAAGCAGAGCAGGGCTCTAAATCACCTCCTCAGAGGAGGATCTGGCTCGATAATATGCAAGAAGCCACGCAACCCAAACAAAACCGCTTTCCTGATACAGCAATCAAAAGTAAATTAAAAAAAAAAAAATCTTAACGCAACAGCGCTTGAGAAGACGCTGAAAGTTTTGACAATGAGAGCGCCCACGGTGAGTGTATCACACGCTGCGCTCCCAACTTTTTTTTTTTCATCTCGGCTGCAAACATATTTTCTCCCCTACGTCCCCCTCTCTTGTTACTAGACAGTAATTCAATTCTGCAGCCAGTTGTTTTTTGGGGGGTTTTTTTTGGTTGTTTTTTTTTGGGGGGGGGGGGGGGGGTAGCTATGAATCGAGCACGCAGGGGAGGACTAACACGGCACGAGGCGCAGCCGGGAAGCAAAACAACCCTTCCCGGGCCGTGCCAGAGCACGAGGGTCCCTCGGGGCTGCGGCACCCGCGGGGACCCCCGGGCGGGGCTGCCCTGTTCGGTACCTGGGGATGGTGATGCACTTGGTGTTGATGTTCTGCGTGGTGATCGCCTTCTCCAGCTCGTCCAGCTGCCCCGTCTTCTTCAGCTTCTTCACCAGGCTCTTCACCGCCTTCTCGCACCATTTCTCCTCCTGCCCGTTCTGCTCGCCTTTCTTCCAGCCCAGGAGCCGCTTGACGATGGGAGGGGTGAAGGGCAGGATGGAGGACATGC
>VYXB01003720.1:0-20818 GCA_013397135.1 Pachyramphus minor
CGAAGCCAAGCCATGATTAATAACTGTTCAGATAGACCAATGTAACCTGTTGTGTTTAAAGTTGCTTCTTGTAAGAGCATGTCTGCACTGGGCTGCTCTTGAGAAACAACTTTAAGGTCAACACACACAACTCTCCTCTTTAATTATGTTTGATGAAATTTTTTTTTTTCTTTTTCTATTTAACCATTGTAGCTAGAAAGGTATCTAACATGTAGTTCACTTCAAAATCAATTTGAAAAATCAAAAGTTTCCAAAGCAAAAGAAGCACAGAACAGAGGCAACTCCATGCCTAGTTGAAAGAATCGAAGCCTTTACAGTGTTTTTAATGACTGACTCTTTTTTTATCAAATAAAACAGAAAAGTTAACTTAATCAGTTTAGATAAGCTTCTTTCCTTAGTCATATATTTGAGAAGAAGTAACTCATCCAAACCAGGCTTTTTAAGAAAGTTTAATCTAATTATGATTTCACATTTACCTGCTATGCAGTCTTCTGCCAGTTTATCCAGTTAGTAAATATTGAATCCATTAGCTATATGAGAAGTCTATTCTGTGCTTAATTTTTTTCTTGGATCTGACTCTAGTTTCATCTGCCTAATGCAAAACCACAGTTCCATTTGTCAAAAAACAGATGCGAAAGTAATTTTAGAGTGACAGTGAAATGAGGGGAATTAATGAGTACATCATTATAGAGAACATATGTGAAACAGTCATGAAGCCATTTGACATTCATAATTTTTTGACTTGTCCCAGAACTGTTCTTCAAGAAGTTGCTATAATAATTTTTATTGGGTTTTTTTGGTAGTAGTTTTCTTTTTTCTTTTTTTTTCTTTTTTTTTCTTTTTTTTTAACATATATTAAAGATTTTCATTTTCTTGGTGGAAGAGCTACAGTCAGTTATAACATATTTAATTATGTCAGTTTATATTTAACTATGATAACTCAAGGGGCATTTGACAGAGGTGATAATAAAATAATTACACCCAGAACATTTCATCGGGAATTATTGGTGAAGTGTGGAAGTAATCCTGATCTTTCTTACCAAATATATACCTATTTTGATAGTTTTTATCCTTTGTTTAGAAGGCAGAACTCATTAATAGCGTGACGAAATAAAACACTCAAAGATACAAATAATATCACTCTCTCAGCTAGACTGAAATCCAATTTTTCACAGTTAAGGGATTTATTTCATTTGTTTCTTCCTTTATTGGCATTTTGCCACTTATCTAAATTTTTAACTTAGGAAGAAATGAAATAAAAATGTCAGAAAGGAGCAAGAATATACTTTTCCAGCTACTAGAATAGTATTTTATTTGCTTCTGTGCAAATAAATGTACTCTGAATGAATGCTGCCCTACAAATAAATTCAAATAATTCAAAAGCAGTTGAAATGGGCTTGTGACGAGGCCAGAACTAGAAAAGCATATATGGTGGAAAGACACATGGGAGAAGTTTCCTGGGAATCCTTAGTCTATCTAACTCTCCCTGAAGCCTTTTCACCCTTGTTATGTCAGTAAAACATTCAAATTCAAAATTAATGACAAAATTAATCTAAGAGCTGCTATTGGACATATTCTTTTGCACCTAGGAGTTTCTCACATAGGAAACAGCAGAATAATGAAGTGGAAATTATTATAAGACTATGTTATGTTCTATCAGCAATGGTGGGGAAAGGAGTGATTCTAGTCCTATATAAATATGATACATATTTTGTACTGGTTTTCTAGAGAGCAAATAATTCTCCTAATGGTATAGCTCTTCTCCTCATAGACAGCCTCTTGTTTTCTCTATAAATGCAAGTATCTACCACAACATAAGAAGTACAAGTCAGCATATTGGTCCAAAACCCGCTTTAAAGGCCTAAAATGACAAGGCAAGCTCCCGAAAGATAATACAATTTGGAACTTCCTTTCACAGTTTAGGTTTCTGACAGTATTCACAAGGCATTCAGCTCAGCTTAAGTTCCCTTTACAGTGTCTAGACTGCATTACATTGTGCCAGTTTTTCTTATTGAGGCCACAAATTTATCCAAAGCAAACCAATTTTTTTTCTCGGCTCTTTAGAGGGAGAGCTACAGTGTGAAACAGAACACATTACTATATATATAATTTAAACATATTTTCGTTTGACTTAATTCCTTTTTTTTGCAATTCTCACCTTGATGTGTCCTATTTCTCCTACATCTGTTTTATTTATTTAATTTTAATATATGTTTCAGTGTTAGGTAAGACAAAAGTATGTTCATAAAAAAACACATTGTTCCCCCACTGTGTTGATTTCAAACAGATGTGTTTCAATGTTGGTTGGTTTACACCAAAACAGACCCTTAATGCTCATTCTTTGTTCTGAATAAATCTGATCATTAGGGGGATAAAAGGAGCATAGTAAATGAACAGTATTTAGTTTGCAAAATTTAAAATATTCTGTTTCCCAAAAGTTCATGTGAGGTCTAAAGGCATGATTCACTAAAATCAAACAGACCAATCATTTACAATTCTGGATGTTCAGGTCAAAAATATTTGTACCGAACTAATAAATTATGGCTTAAAGCACCAAAAAGTTAGGAATGGTCTCATTTTCTTATAAAACAAGGATTTCTTCAGAATATATAAGAATTTAATACAGTTCTTATGCACTTTGGCAAAGTCTGTTATGGGATAAGGATCATACTTTTCAGTGCTGTGAAGCTGTTAGTGAAACATTCTATCTATGAATTGGATGATATGGACTGTCACTTTTGAATAATAGGAAGAAATGTAATAATCAGAAAAGATCAAGAGTGAAAAGGAAAATTGGAATTATAAACCTATCAAAGTTCACCTTTTTTCCCTTCACCTAATTTTCTGATCATTCTGATCACTTTTATTCACAATACATCATAGTTTCTTAATGAAGGCTTCTAATTTACATCCTCTTCATGTAACTCCATCATTTTGAAAAGTGAGAATAGCAGAAGGTATACACTGTATAGAAGAGGAGTTCTAAAGCCATCAATATATATCTGACATAACTTGTTTGTTTGATTGGTTTTCAGTGAATTGTTCCATATATAGAGAAGAGAGTTATGCTTCAGGCATATTTCTCTTTTTGATCTGACCTCTGAACCTTATAAAAGGTGTTCACTGATCTGAACTGGCTTTGGTCGGTCTCTCACTGGCAGTCAGTCAGGGAGTAGAGATGCGTGATTTTTCCTGGTGCAACACTAGTTTAGGGAAACACAGTAGGGGAAAAAAAGAAACAACATTCCTTGACTGAAGGAAACAAGCTGGAAAGAAGCTTAATTCATGCATGTGCATATGGTACTTGGTTTCATTTTTTATCTTGCAATTATGAAATTTATTTCATTTATATATATAATATTTTTCCTTATCTACTAATATTGCTACTCTGTTAATTCTCTTGAAAATAAAATTAAACAAAACAGAAAAGGAAAAAAAACCCACAAACTTGCTAGGGAGAAAATGAATCTATTTTCAAAGAGTAGTTATACCTTAAAAAAGGTAATTTAATTCATGTTGCTACTGCTGTACTTGTGCTGCCCCAACTGTACAAGGGATACGGTACTGAAAAAGTATATCTACCTTCCTGATAAAGAGGGATTACCTAGATAAGAAAATATTTGAAAAAAAGAGTATGTTAATAATTTCACAAGTGCTCCCCCACTACAAAATATCTGTTAAACCATACTTTCCTCTTTTCAAATTCTTCCTGGCACATGCTAAATCACTTGCAATGTGGTTCTTTTGGACAAAATGTTTTTGCTGCCAGGACTGGCTTGAAAGAAGTGGTTTTTCTCCCGAGTATTTGAGGAAATAAGGATAAGAAGCTTCAGTTTTGCCAAAAAAGGACATCAAAGCTTGGCCTACAGATGGTTATGCATGCGTGCAATACATGCACTTCATATGTTGCAAGTTCATTTCACTTCCTCCTCCATCTTTTCAAGTATTTTTTGAAATCCTTGCAACAAAAGAAGTGTGGTGTACGGGTGGGAGACATTTGAAAGAGAGTCCTTTTAAGTAAGCTTTGAATGTCAAATACGTGCTTTATGGTGTGACAGATGACAGTGCTTGTTCATGGAAGATTTAATTTTAAAGAATAGAGCTGGTCTGAAAACTTGAAAGAGGAAATTTTTGGCTTTGGTTTTCTTCTAGCACCAGGATTAACTGATTCAAGACTTCTGTGGTTATAATTGCTTGACTTTTGAAAGAAACTCATGAATGTTAGAATAAGAATGCATTAAATTAACTAAATTTTAAAACATACAAAATATTTTGAGAGGATTTAAGAGTTTTTATGGCCATAGTTTTTGTAAGTAATAGGAAAATTAATAGTTTAATTAAAAAAACCCCAATGCATTAAAGAAAGAGTACATAGTTTTTAGTATGCATGACATAAAATTGTATATCATAGAATCATATCATCGAAGGCTTTGTGTTGGAAGGGACCTTAAAGATCAATAATAGTGTGCATGTAGACGTAATCCAAAATATAGTCATTTACTCATGTATATATTTACATATATAGACCCTGAAAGATTTCTAAAAGACATAACCAAGGTATAAAATTTTAGCAGTGTTAGATAAGGAAATGAACTATCTTCAATTAAGCTTCTGCAGTAGGTGTGGCTGGATCTTTAAAAGAGACGTTGTGTGTCTTACTATTTAAATTACAAGTACATCTACAGAAAGCTATTGGTCAGAAAATCTAACCCAAAATTTTATTTAATTTTTTTTGAAGATGAGATAATCAAATATAAGTGACATTCTGTTTCTGAAGCGATTGTATTTTGAATATCAAAATAATTTGTTTTGGTTTGATTTTTTCCCCTTGGAACATTCTGAATGTCATACTGAGATATATGTTCACATGGATCATAACAGACTGTCATTTCTTCTAAGCCTAAGTAAAAATTCTTGCAAATAATACATATGGGAATATACAAACAAGTGTAAAAAAAGAGGAAAAGGACTGGAATCTATTTATACTGAGAAACACTGCTTTTAGGGGGAAAAAAACCATGTGCCTGAAGTCCTGCCAGTATTATTTTGAAGGATGGAAATAAATATGTATGTTCTATTTCAAGGAACATTGTGCAGATTTAAGAAAACATTACTTTTGGAAAATAGAAGGGAACTCAAATTCCTCTGTAATTTTCCACCCTCCCTTATTTCAGAATTCTCAGTCAAACTCTTTGGTCCAAACCTTATAGTCCAATCTTAATTTCTATAAATTTTTGTACAATGATCTAAAGTTTTAAAGATTAACTTTTCTGTATTTGACTTTCCTTATTTTACATAATCATGTTTAATGAGCTTAAATTAAAATGCAATTTTAACTTTGCATATTCTAGGTCCACACACTTTTATTCTAGTGAAAATTGAAATTGCTGTAACTCTTTCATGCTGCCATGTCTTTCCCTCTTACATAATGGTACTTTATGGGATTTTTATGCATGAAAATTCTGACTATACAAATGCTTTTTCTCATTAAGTCAAAGAAGCTGCATTGATTTAATTTATGCATCATGTCCTTCTAATTAGTAAGGTATAATTTTATGAAATTAATACCATTAATAAATATATTAGTAAAGAGCAGACAAAAAATCTTTTTATTTCAGAAGAAATTTGTATCTTCACTTCTTATCAACCAAAATAGTGGAAAAACTGTTAACAAAATTATGCATCTGCTGTGTTCATGAGTTACAGAATAGTTGATCAGCGCTTGCCATCTTGGTTTATAGTATCTTTTAACCTTATCTTAAAGTGAGAAAATTAAGTATTCTCTCTCATGTCAGGGAAAACAAAAAGACAGAGTTCATAACTCACTATAGAAGATCTTGTTTCAGTTAGTACTGGTAAAGCAGCATATTATTAAAATGAATTACAGAATTGACTTATTAGTAAGCCATAGATACTAAAATATATTTTATTCCATGATTTCAGAGAATCAGTATGATGAATCAGTATGATCAGTCTGATAAATTTCAAATTGGGTTATTCAGATTATGTTGGATGCTAACTACTGTTATTTTCTGGGAAAGGGGCTTTTGACTACCTTTTCTGTTTTTCCTATAAGATGAAATGAATCATTGCCTAGAAATGTCTCTTTCTGCCCATTGACTGTAAAGGTATCCTTAGGTGAAGCTAGATTAAACTCAGGTTTTAATCTTCTTTTTTTGTTCATTTTGAATTAAATATTAAGAAAAGTTTGAATTATTCATTTCAGTTCTCTCAGTTGGTTCAGCCTCCTTAACACACAGACAAGTATGGCCTGAGGTTGGTCAATGACAGCTGATAAAATCACATAACAAACAAAAACACCAAACAAAAACAAAAACAAAAACCACACAAACAAACAAACAAAAACAAACAAAAACAAACAAACAAACAAAACCAGGGGAAAAAACCAATAAAAACAATAGGAATGGTGATCAGTCACTTGATGCACTGGTAAAAGATAGACAAAAATATTTGAAATTTCTCCTAGAATTAAGGCGGAATCATGTGCACAATTCAGGAATGGATTTATTTCCCAGATGCCGTATCATAAGCTTAAACTAGAATCTTTTTTTAATCTCACTTCAACTTAAAGGAGTGAAATATCTTTGACATCCATAAGACATGGTTTAATACAAAACCAGTTTTCCACAGCTATAGAACAATTAATTCCGAATCGGAGTACAAAGGTATAGAAGTTTTTTAAATGTTCATCTGTGATCTTCTATTTACTGAGGAGTGAAGCTAACTTGGAGTAGCTTCTTACAAAGTTGGACTGATTAAAATGGTCAGAAAATGCTATAAGCTTATTCATCCTGAGTTGAAATAAGTCAGTGCAACTAATTACCTTCAGTTTTTTCCAGCACATGAAGATATCTGATTCTGCCTGGACAATTCATTTACAGTTATCACTTTAGGAAAAAAAAAAAAGCCCTTTTTTTCAATATCTTAACCACTGTTGGACTTGAGATACAACACTTACAGAAGACTGAGTGTTTCCTTGATTGTTTTTTCAACAGACTTTCTAATAAAATGCAGTTTTGAGATTATTATTCCTCTGATGGAATCTGACCTGTATGTGTTCCATATGAGCATAGGATGCATGTGGATGAGACCAAGAGGGAAACCTGGCTGCCAAAACATAGACTATATTATTAAGGGAATACTATTTACATATTTTAAATATGGAATGAACATAAGTAGTTAGGAGAATGCAATAAGACAGTATTCTACTATGTTAGAATGGTATTTCATTGAAAGAAATGTAGAAATGTCAGTATGAGTGTGTGTGCATTTTGTGTGTGTGCATTTTTGGATGGATCATCTGTTCCATTTATTTCCACGACATTTTCTCAACTTCAATGGCTTCATGCTGGCTACCTGGTGTTTTTCTGACGTTACTTGGTTGTGTGGGAGTATTCCTTATGCTGCATCTTGTGTGATCCTCTTGTCTCATATGGGGAGCAGAAAAGAGAGGAAGATTTACTAGCTGTTGCGGCACCAAAACTTAGCATGGTATTAAATGTAAAGATCAATGTTTTTCATTACACAATTCTGCCATAAACCATGGGCATTTCACCTATTTCCTGGAAACACAATAAAGCAACGTTTTACACCTACTCAACTTCTCAGCAGAGCTGTCAGTAGGCTACAGAATTAATGTGCTGTTTCTTTAAAGGGTATTAGATATGTTTAGACTATTCTGTAGAGAGACAAAATTATAGAAGTAATCATTATAAAATAGACTAAGTATCAATGCAGTGATAAATGCAGATACCAGCAGTGGGAATAAACTGTAAGTTGCCAAGTGTGTGCAGAAACAAATTTATATACACGTTATAAACAATGATCTGAATATTAAACAACAGTGCTTGTAAAGTTAGCTTGAATTTTGTCTTTCTGAGAAAAAAAATGTATTTAAGTAGAGAAACAAGACTGTATAGAACATAAATATGGCATGTTTTGTGTAATGTGCTTAATGCAGTCTCCCAACAATATTTTCTCTTGCAAACAAAGTTAATAACAAAGTAAAACAAAAAAACCCACTCTGCTTCCAATAACTGAGTACATATAAATACTCCCACTGAAATAAAATTATGTAAGTCTTGTGGTCCTGTTTTGGTTTTGCACAGGTAATTATAACATTTTTCCATATACTCTATTTCAAATTTTTCTGTCCTATACTGCTATGAAACCCTGTTGCTCTTGAGCAGAGAACTGTAAACTCCTAATTAGAGACATCAAATATTTTACTAGGACAGCTCGTGCATCTTCTTACTCTGCATCTTTACTAGGAGTGCTTACCTAAGTGAAGAAAGTCCTCCTGAATCTCAGGAGGTCTGCTGTTAACTTATTCTTTCAATTTGCTTGCTTTACTGAATTCACATCTTTCTTAATGAGGGTGCTGACACACATTATCCAGCTCTGTTGCACAATTTCCATTTTTGATGATCATGGTGTTACACAGTAAATGGGTGCCACATTTTGTTTAGTTATGATAAAGGGTGATAAAAAAGTATCTTAGTGCACTATTTCATGCTCTTTTAGGCTGTATTAGTAGTAATGAAGTACGTGCATGCTGTCTCTGATATTCGAGCTCTAGAGAGCAGCATTTTACTCTGGGAATTGATTCCTGTTAGTTACCAGAGTAATTCAGGGCAGAATTTGGAGAGAATCCATGTATGTAGTTCTATATCTCCCATCACTCACCTTTGAGCAAGGTCTTTGAGAGTAGAAATCTTTCCCTTATAGCAAGTTATAGTAGACAGTGAGTTATTTGCTGAACAAAATTGATGCTTAGAAATATTTGCCTTCACTAAATATATAATGCCTTTTTATGCATTATGCCGGAATTTAGAATCAAGTCCCTCAACACTGTTAGAAATACCAAGATTCTCGGACTAACTCACTATGAACTACTCTATTCTAAAGGTACCTGAAAGAGGAAAATAGAAAAAACTAGTATGAATGACATAATGAGTTTAGATCATCGCATCCTTCTTATTCCCATAATTTTGTTGAACTTGTGATTGACCCACCTAAAGACTTCAAAGCACACCTTATTGACCTTAGATCATTTTTCTGGACCATTAAATACAGATTTTCATTATAGGAGCTTTTTAGTTCTAACTTCAAGGAAAAAAGACAAAAACCACCTAAATAATAGTTAAAAATGACACTGAGGCTGAGCGACAAGGGTCTTTGTTGGTTGAATATTTCAGGTGGCACAACGTCACTAGGCATTAGTTTCATGGTAATGTGACCTACATGATCTGAACCATACTATAGCTTTATTTTATTTATTTATTTATAGGGAAAAAAAGAGATTAAGTTAAAAATGTGTGCTGGAAAAATATTGGCATCATGAGGACCAGACATTTTTTTTGAACCACTTATTTTGCTTAAAGCTTCATTCATGTTAGTGGAAAGTAATAAATTTCTGTTTTTCCAAAGTGCAATTAGTTGTGCCTGAGCTTTAGAATTTTTTTGTAGTCAGCTAAATAAGGAAAGTGTGAAGGAAAGATTTCAGTTTTTAAGGTCAATGTAATTTCCTAGTTTAACATGGCAATAAAACCTATATGCTGTACATACTAACATATACATGCACACACATGTATCTTGCTTCTCTTCTTCTCTTTTTGCATACATATAGGTACATGTATACATATGTATATATTTCAGTATACAACTTTTCAGATTCTCATTCATATAGTACATTATGTTGAAAACTACTAGTTATGCACAATTCAAGATGACTGAATGCTATCCATGTAGATGCATTGATTGAGTTTGATTTTTGGTTTTGGTTGTAACAATATACTACAATGTTACTACTTAACTATTTCCTTGTTGTAATTTTACTTGTTTCAAAATTTAATTTATTTTCTCTTTTTTGGGGGGAATAACATAAGAAAAATAAGCTTCTCATTCTCAAGTATTTTTTAATTCATTTAGAAATTATATCTGGATATTGAGATTTTTATTATTAATTATTAAAGATTACTAATCTTGATTCATTTAACATTAATCTTTGATATGAAGAAAAAGTTGAGTAAAATAAAATAACATATTGACTTCAGTTGTCTTCAGACCATCTTGAGATTTAAAATGCTCATAATATCGTGTTTGTTTCTTATAATATTTCTTAATCAGTGAACTTTATTTACAGGCTCCAGAAATAGATAGACTGCTACTATACATTCATTCTTGCCAAAGCTTCTTTATTTCAATCGAACATTTGCTTTTTCAAAAACTACCAACAACTTGCTATGACACTGTTTCTGTAGTTTTCTGTACTCTGTCAGCCTGTAAAACTCAAACACGAAGTACATAGTACTATTTTCATGTTAATATTCATATCTGTCTGTTAGTATCACATTTTGCTTGCTCAGAAGACATATGACCACTATTTACAGGACATTATCCCTATCCAGATAGGACAGATTGAAATACACTTCAACAATCAGCGTCTCTGCCGAGAGATCCTCCTGTTTGCAGCTATTGCCAAACTGAAGCTATATGCTTCATGAGATGAGCAAATATCTGTAGACATTCTTCAGCCTACATTTTCACCTGTTTTTTCACCCTGTGTCACTATTTCTTTTCTCCTTTTTTTTTTTTGTCTGATTTAGTGTTTTGGTCCTTTTGATCCTTATGGTTTGTTAAGTGATACAAATATACCTGAGCAGTCCCTTAATATTATTCTGTAATAAATAAATAAATAAATAGATTTAGGAATATTAAAAAAAATTCTCTCAAAATCATTTACTTCTATGCTCCTTTAAATCCCTTTTTTATCAATTTTTTTCCATATCTTTGTCAATTCTGAAAGTACTAAAAGCTTTTAAAATTAAATCTTTCTGTCAGTTATATGTCTTGGAATATTTTGTTCAGTGTTTTGATTACATCATCAAGATTTTGAATCCACTCATAATGCAACCTATGTATTTTTATGAAAACAACAGTAAAAATAGCTTCAAATAATAAAAGCAAAAAGAAAATGTTGTTTATTGGCGTGGTGTCTCTTTGTACCTTACAGCTATATAAATTATTGCAGGACTAATTGTGCAAAAAGTTGTCATACCAGGTCATCAGCAAAGGCAGCGTTACTTGGCATCTGGACTTCCCATCAGGCCATTAAAAAATTTGCAATAAAAAATTGTCAAAACCCAGAATTAAAAGTTTCATTCTATGACTCTGAGCCAAAGAGTCTCAAATGAGCTATAAGTCAATGTAATATAAGTTTCATAACTGATTATTTGGTGAGCATTAGAAGCAATGACCTATAGGATGGGGCTTTCACTTAATGGAAAAAGTTGCCATCTGCCCGTACACACAGGTGTTTCTGAGGCATTACAGAATTGGTAATAAAAGTGCTTGAATTCTTAAGAATGTTTTTCAGAGATAAGATCTCTTCTCAGTTTTGTGCATATCAGCAATAGACATCATAAAGTAAAACATAATGATTTAATGGGAAAATAATAATGATTGGAGTGGTGGGACCTGCCATACTGTAGGTCTACATTTACTTATTATAATGCCTTCTATAAATACATGTATTTCAAACCAATTCTGTCAGAATTCCAAAACTGAGCTTTGAAGTGAAAGAACAAAATGTTCATTTGCACCAGATTTCATCAGGAATTAATTATTTTAACACGTGTGAATAGAGTAAACAAAAGATTTTACAAGCCAAAAGAGGAAGATGAAAAAAATCCACAGCCATCAGGAAATTGATTTTATATTAGAAGGCAAAACCTATTTTGGTTTTGTATTAAAAGACAAGATCTATTTCAAGTTAATGCGTTAGTAATGCCAACAATTTGTAATCCACTTAGAAGTCATAATATGACCTAAATTACAAGCACAATTTAATTACCTTCAAATTCCATGTCTCTGAGGACTACAAGTATTAGGTGTATATGATTCAGGTGTTGCTATAAGATGACAATTTTGTAAGCAGCACATGGATGTTCCTTAGGAAAAAGAATCTGTTGCCAAAAAAACTACTGTTTATATTTACTAAAACTTTTCAATAAGATTAACAATAGGATGAGAAAAAGAATACAGGTTCTGTACACAAATGTTCTTTTATTTATATTGTGCATCATCTGAAAAGGTCCTATGAAATTCTCATTGTTCCTTGAATTACAACAGCATCAACAGTGTTAAAATTATGTTTTTCATATTTTGATTCTTGTGTTTCTTCTTTCACTTGAAGCAAAACCGTATTCATTGCATTACTCTAGATGCACATCCTTTTTGATTGTTACGGGTATTTTTCCTACTCATCCTGGCTGCTGAAGTTGAATTTTTATCCTTCTTTGATTATTCTTACTGTCTTTATTTGTTTGCTTGCAAAACTGTACAATGATTCATCTTAGAATCTTTCACATTTATTTAAAATAAATTTTGCTGTAGTAGTTCATGAACAAACAGATCTTTCAGAAGTTTCTAGCACTGATAGAAAAAAAACCCAAACAAACCAAAACTTTTCCAGATTAAAAGTAAAAATATTTATAAAGAAAAAAATAGGAAAAATAGAAGAAGACATAAAATAAGCCTTCTACTGTTCCAGTGATTTTCTTACTTTAGGTAATTAAAACAAGGGTGCAACTTTATTTGCAGTAAGAAGAATGTGCCAGAGTTGGCTATTTCATTGTCCCAGAGGGATATATGCCTTCTAGGCAGTCATTAAAGAGTCAAGTGGGCTAGTGTTTTTCTAAGACCAAGGACTTTCTGGCTATGTGCGGTAGTTTCGTGTCACAGATGGTCTGCAGATTTCTGTCTGAATGCAACTGCCAGCAAAGCTTTGATTCTATTTTGTTAAATAAAAATAGCTTTGATTACAAAATTTTAAGCAGACCTTTATTAATAGACATTTAAAAGGAATGAATAGATGCTTAATAAAATATTTTTTTTAATTTATATTTATAAGGGAGGTATGTATGCACATGTATCAAAGCTAGAATTGCAACTTGGTTACTAGTCAAAAAGGAAGAAAAATACGCTGAGTCTTTTTTTCTTATTTACTTCTGGATTAATTTTCTTATTAGTAAATTGGGTATTTTCAGTGTTGAGTCTGGAGCAGTTGTCCAGATATGCAGCCAATATCACTGTCTAAATGAGAAAACTCCTTTAATTAGAAAATTGAAACTCTAGAGGGTTAGCTACCACTCAACTAAAATGCAATTCTAGTTCATCTTTTGTCTCTTATCTACTTTATGTTGTTCTACTATCAATAAAAATCTGTAACCAAGGGAAGTGATGTTATCCAAATTAGCATATCAGCATTTGACTCTCAGAATCTGTTCCTTGCCTGAGGAGTCAGCAGTTTGGAAAGGACTCTTAGTTATTATACAACACAGTTAATTTTCCTTGGGTAAAATGTAGTTCCAGATGGCCTATTTCTAAACTTCGATATGTAAATATAGCTGGCTAAATATGGGGGTTGTGGGTGTATATACATATCTATAATACATATACATATCAGTACATCGGCCTTAAGGATATTTGAAATTCTTCAGTTGCAAAGGCATCAAGTAACATTTAGGATATATCTGTGAATTTGAAATGTAAGTGTGGTGCTAGCAGATACTCATGACAGCTAAGGGTGTTTGAAATGACATTAAAACCCTATATACATGGCAGCTGAATTGAGACCCTGCTCAGTACATCGGCAGACTACAGAGCTGGCAAACAGATTAATCAGTTGGCTACATATTGCTACCATTCTAGATGCCCCAGGGTATTGTCCCTGTGTCCAGCTGCCACTTCAAAGAGCCCATGGCTCTCCTATAAATCCTATTATATCTGCAAGGCCACAGTGTTATGTCAGACACCTCTGACATAACATAAATCATTTGATTTTTATGTTTGATGGCATCTTTGCAAAATTGGAGCAGGCCTTGGATGTCCAATTTGAAATAAGTTGAACCACACAGTCCATGGCTTCATGACTGAGGTTACAATTTGGCTCTCCTGGGTATCACACTGGGTCAACAAAGCTTTCTCTGATGCTCTAGTTATCTTGCACGTTATTTTTCATAATGAAGAGCATGTTCTATGTGGCTAACCTACAGTTGTCTACCTCATCAAATTTTACTGAGAACCTAATTTTGGGTTGTTGAATCCCGCAATAGGTATGAGTTGATTGTAATGGGAGGTTGCTTCAATATGTTTTAAATATAGGGCTAAAAGGCCATTTGAGGTGTCAGTATTCAAGACACCTGATTAGAGTTGGTAGATAATGCACAGGATCTAAGAGAGTATCATGATCTTTGGAAGAAGCAAATGGAGACAAATAGGACCACAGGACATACGATAGGACAAAAGGACCATAGGATGATTCAAGGCACATGAAGAGGTCTTTTCCCCAGCCTGCTGTTCAAAGCAGACACAGCTCTGATGCCACACTGGGACAGACAAGACTTTGTTCAGTCAAGTCTTGAAAACCTCTGCCATTGGAGCCTGCACAGTTTCTGTGCGCAAGCTGATCCACTGCATGGCTGACTTCATTGTTTCTCCTAATATCCAGCTTGGATCTCCCTTATTTCTATTTACACTCATTTCTCTTCTGTCCTCCCATCACACAACTCTGTGAACAGCTTGGCTCCATCTTCTCAAAAAATTTTGTGGAAGTATTTAGGGGATGCTGATAGGTTACTGTAGCCTTTTTTTCTCCATGTTAAACAAACACCACTCTCTCAGCTTTCCTTATATAAAAGATGATCCAGTTCCTTAATGCGTAGCCCTCTGTTGGAGTCATTCCAACCTGTCAACCAAACTTGGATCAGCACTCCAGATGTGGCGTCACCAGGGCTGAGCAGGGTGAAAGCATCACCTCCCTCAACCTGCTGGCAAAAGTCTTCATAGTGCAGCTGGGATGCTGTTGACCTTTTCTACAAGGATACGTTGCTGGTTCATGCTCAACGTGTTTCTCATCAGCATGCCCAGGAATTTCTCTGCAAAGCTCCAACTGGTCTCCAGTACAAAATCACACGAAAAACTTCTAAAAAATCTTTTGCATGATGTCCTGCTAAATGATCATATATTTTCTTAAGAAAGAAAATCTTTATAAGATTGAATAATGATAAATATTTCATTTGTGATAAATAAGTTTAAAAGAGTTTAAAATGGGATAGCTGGATTGTTTAGCAAGTCATTATAAAAGGAAACAGTCTCTTTCACCTATCTCAGGAATATTATAAAAATTTACTAGTGTCATAAAATGCCTGCAGTCATCCTCATAAAGGAAACAAACAAAAATGTTACTGCAAATATAAGAGTGACACTGTAGAGATGGACTGGCTATGATAACGAAAATTACCTGTTCTTTTTGTGATCCAGTGTTCCTTGAATAGTGTTTTCTGTCAAGTAATGAAATCTAGATTTCAGGATTCAAAGTAATTTAGTTGAACTTGGAATTTTATTGCATGGAAAAGATATAAATAAATTTACTTCAAAACTCTCAGTGTGCTGTCACAGATGCTTTTGCAAGATGAATGATGCTCAACTGCAAAAAGTAGTGAAAGAGAAAGTCTAAAATAAATCTAGTAAAGAACAATTTTTCAGTAAATCCAAGACCAGTTGTTACTATAAATGAAAAGAGTGTTCACAGAATTTAGCCTTCATATGTATGGAATGTATGAAATTTTGAAGACAACATCAATATGGAGAATAACTGTCTAATGACTACTGCTAACAGTGAAAGATATTAATTTTTTTTTTTAAGAAGAGAAGTGCCATGTTGTAGGATTTACATTTTTACAGGGATTTGGTCTGGTTAACTTGCCACTCTGGGCTATGGACTCAAATGATTAAAAATCTAAATAGAACATAAAACAAAGAAATAAACCCATATGGAATTGTTATGGCATTTTCTTATGTGGAATCTAGTTTCTGTCTAGTATAGGAGAAGAATAATCTTTTACTTTGTTTAAAAATAATGAATTCATGGTCTTTTGTGAAGTAAAACAAAATATTAAAATTATTAATAGTATGTACTTTATGATAAAAACCCAAAATAATCGAAACTAGAAGGGATTATTGTATCAGGGGGTGCCTGGTTTTTTTAATAGTTACCACTATAGATGCCTTTTAAATAAAAACAGTGGTCAAATGAATAGTTACAGCTGATTATAGGTCTTGGTGATTACGCAGGAGATAAGAGCAAAGTCCATGCTCTGTTACTGACATGAACTGTGGTCGTAGTAAGAACAGCAAAATAATTGAAATACAAAATGTGTATACAGATATCATGTAGAAAGAAATACTGAATTGGCAGTTCTCGTGACTATCTCTGAATGTCTCCAGTTTCAAATAATGAGAAAGGGCTAAACAGTTCTAAGGTTCAGCTTTTATGTTCTCTCAAGTTTAACCCAGGCTTACACGAGGTTGTCTTTTCCAAATTAGTTGGGGAAGTATAAACTGTAACCAAGAAGGTGATGAGAGTCTGCAAATATTCTTATCTTTCAGTACTTTAGCATAGAAAGAAAAAGTGTAGCATAATGGATTATTCTTTATTAATGGAGTTCATATTTAATGAATATGAACACATATTCCTTCCTATATTTGCATAGCTTCCTGTTATCATGTATAATTTGCTATTAAAATCTAATTTTGCTAAGTTTAAAATAAGATCCATGAATATAACTCTTTATTTTATGAAGATCTTGTCTTTCTAACTTTGGTCCACCTTTATCTCTCCCTGGAAGTATTCCAATACATTAACCTTTACTTTTTTTACTTAAGAGAAATTTAATTTTCATGCTTTCACAAACAAACATTATCTGTTTGTATCATTAAACAGAGCCCAGATGAGATGAACATAGCCAATAGTCTTCGTATAGCAATGGAAAAGCCTTTCATTTTACCTGAAATGCCTGAGGCAAGAAAGTTCAACCATTGCTATTTTCATAACAATGAAGATCTGTAGCCAAACTAACTGATGTTATAGGTAGAAATACCACATATCAGAATGTGGGCTGGTTTTTGTTCAGGATGCTTATATTCAAGGAGATAATCAGCATTATTTTCAAAACATGAACATTTTTTAAAAAAATATAAACAGAAAAAACACCCCATATCAAACAGAATACATTAGATTAGTTAAGGTGCCAGGTTCAACTGTTTCATTGTGCATGCAATTTCAAGAATGGTGTCGGTTGAAGAATTTGACAGTTTATCCTCACAACATTTTTTTGCATGACTTGATGTTTAAATAATGCTTTTGAAAAAACTGAACACTCTAAAAACACACACACATAGGAATATTTATTTTGTATTAGTCATGTTTTGAAAGGAACAGCCAGATAACAGTGAGCAGCCTTGTTCGTCCGATGCTCTTCTGGTTTAGGTTCATACTGTAGACTGCTTTTTACATTTGAAAGAAAATTAAAAGGAAAGGTGTCAAAAAAGAGTAAAAAAGTGAATGACATAAGAAATAGTACAGTCAGATAGTTCTGATAGTAAATTTGCTTCAATGTGACAATATCATTACCCAGCTTAGAATTCATCAAGGTGAATGAATACTGGCACTTGGATCCTATTGCTACAAAGTTTTCTGGATTCCCAGTGATCTTTTCAGGGTTTTAACAAGTTCAAAACATTGAATTGATAGAATTTTGTACCTAGAACTGAAGACTAATTCACTTTTATCTTCAGGTAAATACAGTTAATGATTCATGGTTGCTAGAAGCTGGTGCTAGTTTTTTGCTTAGGGGTGATTCATTTATATATTATTTGTATTTGTAGAAACACAAAAGTATGGCCGGTGGGTTTTTTTGTTCTATCTTCCCTTTTAATCTCTCTGCTATCTTCCAGCAAAGCTACTGTGGATTTATAGATGTGGACACTGAGGTTTTATGACATGTTCTAAAGCAATTACAGAAAACAATCGATTTCATGTATGTTGAGTCTATGATTTTGTTCTGTGTTCTACATATGGTTGAGTTTTACCTACTGAAGAAAGAGAATATTGAAGACCTTTTTTATTTATCAAAAAAGGCACAAAACTGGCAGTGATCAATATTAAGATCTTTATATTTAGAAAAAAGTCTTTATGTTAAATATAAACTCAACAGGTTCATATCAGCATTTAGAAAACTCCATTTGCACACAAAATCTTTTATTTTCTTATTTCCTTATTTTCTAATTTTTTAACCTATCTAAATGAAATAATGAAATTCTTTAAAAACTTGATACAACGTGCTCTTTGGATGAATGTTTTTCTTTGCTGTCATTTGTAGATAAGACAATAGATGTCTTTCAAATTCATTAACATACGTGTTTCTGCAGGCTAAGAATGCAAAATATAGATTATTACTTTCTAGATACTCCAGCTCATACATGTTATTATAACAGTTGAACTTTTTACCATAAAAAAATCATAATATTCCATCTGATGATGATACATGCAACCACAGAAAGCAACAGAAAAGGCAAAGAAGAGGGTCTCCCTTTCTCTTCAGCTTTCAGGGTGAAAGAAACAGCCTGTGATGTATACAGTCTCTGTGGAAGGTCTGGGCAAGTGTGAACGCAATGAGAAATGTTGACACTGAGGAATTTTCAGTTTCTAATGGATTGCCGTCTGTGACTTAAAACTTGGGACCTTTGCATAATGACTAACTTCTGAATTATCTGTTACAATAGGTCCAAAGCCTGTTCACCAGGAACTGCAGACATCTAAAAGTCTCTTTAATATCTTAATTAGATAGAGAGGCCAAAATAACAAAAACCAGGAAAAAGCAGTCAATACTGATTATTGTTTCTTTTCAGAAAGTATTTTTTCCCCCAGATAATTCTTGCTTTTCTTTTCTATTTTCTTCCATTCAAGTATATCTCTTTCTTGTCTCCTGTCTCGTAGAATAATGGTAATTCAAAATATCCTGCTGTTGCAGAACTTCAATTTCCCTTCATACAATATGCAACACCTTGGGTCATTGGACAATTAAGTATTTTACTTACAGTGAAATTAATTTCTGATATCATTCTGCCTTAATTGCTTCTGCCTCTGGTCTTCACTTATAACACATTGAAAAAGGTTTTTTTTTCCCTTTTATATATGTTGTATATGTGTTGTGCCATTATGCAAGGATTTATTAATTGATAACAGAAAAGGGTTTTAAATAGCAGTAAACCCTATGTTCATCCTTCAACAAGGCTTATGTGTTCAAGGGTAGATTCATGCTGCCTGGCTTGGTACTTCTTTTAGCTGCTCAAATTAGGAATCAGTCATGTTTCTTCTCTCTAATTTTCATAAAGTGAGCAACTTCCCTTGTGCAGTGTCACTAAAGCAGATTTGCCCTCTGGGCATGCCAGTATCTCTCCACTGACTGTAAGAGGCACTTGATGGAGTATACTCTTATTCAGATGTATTAGCTAAATTCCTGAAGTTCAGTGGGACGAATCTGGGTATAAATAAATGAATTGAAACCAATCTTCCCCTGTGGGAACAAAATCTTTATGGCAAAGAATAACAAAAAGCAAGTTAGCATTGTGCTCAAAATGTTCTTTATGGGCAAAGGGGAAGCAAAATACATATAACTGTAAAAGTAAAGCCAAGAGGTTATTGTTTCCCTAATGGAAATCTGAAAAGTCTAGTTCAAGAATCACTATTAGTCTAGATCCAATTATTAAAGAAGAAAAAATAATTCCATTTTATTTACAATAATGTTTACAAGAAAATTGCAAATGCAGCTTCCTCTCTTTATTATTATCATGCTTTATTATATTGAAAAAGATCCTTGGCCAGATACCCTCAAAAAAAGCACTCTGCTTTGACACACAGGAAAAACTCTGTCAGCTTCTGAAGCCCTTTATTGGAATGAATGTGCTGTTTAGAGATTTTCCTTTCTTCTCCAGTATCCAGTTGTGGTAATTTGTATTTGTTAAAACTTCTACACTGTTCTCCTTCCTCATTCATCTGCAGTGTCATGTTATGCCCAGGTTTACTACATATGGTGCTCTTTATATACATGTTAGATACTAGTTCTTTGTTCTGTTCATTACCCTGAAAACCAGGGTCTGCATTTCTGTAACTGTCAGTGGGTGAGTTTATAGGAGTGGCATCTCCAGTTCCTCATCTTTTATCACTGTTCAATGCCTGAGCTCCTCTGCGCCATGCCCTGTGTCTCCACTTCTCAGAGTGTTTGCTGTTGTACCAGACCTGAATTTCTCTACACTACAGCACTGTGTTAGAGCTCTAAATACTTTATACTATGTGATTTTTCTTTAATTGCTTCTATCTGTATAAAAGTATGGTAAAACAAAGCTGAAAACAAAGAAAAATTCAAACACAGAGGGTCTGGTAAGTGAGCTACCAACCTAATGGTCTGTTAGTAGCAATGGCAATACCGTGTGACTGAACTACACAATTTCACCATGACCAAATATGCAACAGGAATTAGGCCAAAAATTAGAATGCAAGTAGGAGCTGCAGGTTTTTTGCCCTGGAAGAACAAACTGCTAGTGCATTTTTTATCTCCAGCAGAACAACTAGTCTGGAATGGGCACATGCGATTTAAAAACACTGCCTGAAATTAGTGACATTCTATAAATTGGCATGGGAAACAATAAACAGGTTGAGCAGGGAGCCGTCTCTATCTGTGTTAGAAAGTGAGAGTGATCCTCATGTGGGCTCATACAACTCTTTCAGTGTATTAGGAGGTTTAAATTAAATGCAAATAACTATGTGTATAATATTACATAATATATGTAATATGTATTTCATATAAAAATCCAAACAAAAAGAATGTGTGATTCATATGACTAAATACCTGAAACATAAGCTTTTGCTGATATAAAAGGATATAATTATATA
>VYXB01003723.1:0-22327 GCA_013397135.1 Pachyramphus minor
AGGCCTTCGGGCTTTGCAGGAGTCTGTAGGAAACAGACCCAAATTCCAATCTGACCTCTACATTTCTAACAGCTTTCTTTGGAGAGATATATAGTGTATTATCCATATTTTACATCATCAATTATCTATATATCTATGTAGTCTATTATAGCCATCACCTATATTATCTATATTATCTATATGTCTATATGTCTATATTATCTGTTACCCAGATTATCTATATTCTCTAATATAATCTAATACCTGTATTATCTATAATTTATATTATCTGTTGTCCATATTATCTGTAATATCTATTACCATCAGCTATAATCTGTATTATCTATATCTCTGTATTATCTCTATTATCTATAGATGTATATTATCTATTATAGTCTATTTTCTGTCTTATCTATATCTATAGTCTCTTTTTCGCTCTTATCTATATTCTCCATTATCTATATATGTACAATATCTATTAACTATAATCCGTTATCACTCTTATCTATATTGTGCCTTGTCTATATATCTATATTGTCTATTATCACTTATTATCTGTATTTTTATATATACATTATTATAATCTATTTTCTGTATTGTCGGTATATATATATTCTCTATTATCTATATTATCTGTTATCCATTATCTTTATATGATATTATCTCTTATCTATATTATTTCTATTATCGATACCTATATAGCTTATCAGCTATTATTGTCTCTATTATCTATTAAGTCTACTATCTATTTTTTCTATTCTCTATATTATCTATAGTATATGTATTATCTCTTATCTATATGCTCTATTGTAATCCTTTATCTGTATGATCTATACATCGATATTATCTATTATCCATATTATCCATAATTCATATTATATATATTCTACATTATCATCTATTATCTGTATAAATCTTATATATATATTTATATATATCCTAGAGATAAAATATATTCCATATATTCCCTGCATTTCATATATTCTATATAAAAATATATTTTATATATCCTAGAGAGTAAATATATTCTATGTATATTCTATATAAAATATAGGATATATATTGTATATATCCTAGAGATAAAATATAGTCTGTAACCCTATATATCCTACAGATAAAACACATTCCATATATTCCCTATATGCCATATATTCCATATATCCTATATCTAAAATATATTCCATATATTCTATATATCCTATATCTAAAATATATTCCATATATTCTATATATCCTATGTATACTATATCTGACATATATTCCATATATTTCCTATATTCCATATTTTCTATATATTCTATATATCCTATATAAAAAATATATCCCATGTATGCTATATGAAAATATATATTCCCTGTATCCTACATACGAAATACATTATCCTATAGATAAAATATATGCCTTATATTTGCTATATTCTATATATTCTGTATATCCCATATGTCCTATAGATAAAATATATTTCCCACATTTCCTATATTCCATATGTTCCATGTATTCTCCAGCACAGAACAAAGACATTCCAAACATGACCCCCCTTTTCCCCCCTCCTTATTCCCACACTGTTCCCATTCCCATTCCTGGAAGGAGTGAGGCAGTGTCACTTTATTCCAAGGGCACCTTTCTTGCTCCAGGTCCTAGAGAGACAGCACTGATCCCAAAGTGCCACAATCCCACGCAGAACACACAGATTTGGGGGCGATTGGGGATTTTTACTCTTTCTTACTCTTTTTTTTAACCCCCTTTTTTTGTATTTTTAATTATTTTTTTTGTCCAGTCCCACCCCTTTTTTCCATTTTCCCCATTTTTCTGCCATTTTCCATAACTTTTTCCCCATTTTCTCAGTTTCCCCCCCTTTTCCAATACTTTCCCCCTTTTTTCCTCCCACACTTTCCCTCCTTTTCCCCCCCTGTTTTCTGGTTCCCCGTTTTTTTCACTTTTTTCCCTTATTTTTCCCCTTATATTTTTTCCCATTATTTTTTCTTCTCTCTCCTTCTTATTTATCTTTTCTCCTGGCAGAAAAGGCAATCGCTCCTGTGAAAAATAAGCCAAATATATTTATTTTTTTTTTCTTGTTGGTAAACTGAGGTGGATTCTCTAGTTTTTCCATCCTACAAGGGTGTCCTACATCTATTTTATTCCAAAAAAGCACTAGACAAACGAAGCTTTATAACAAAAAGCCAGGCACTGATACATGGTAAAACCTCTCGCTTTTTTTTTGTGTATATTTTTTTTTAGGCTTTTTCAGCCTTTTTTTTTCACCTTTTTTTTTGTGTGTTTTTTTTTTTTTAATTCTTCATTTTTTCACCGAAATTGCATCACAAGTAACAAGAAGGAAAAAAGGCCACAGTTCATCATTTCTCACCATTACAGAAGGGCTAAAATACTTGAAAATGAGGAGGGGCCACGCCCAGCACTGCACAAACATGAGGCGACTTTGAGTCCCAGAGGAAAAACAAAAAAAAACAAGGGGAAAAAAAAAAACCAACCAAAAAAGTGGGGGTTTCAGGGAAAAAACCCAACAAAATCAAACAAAACCAACCCCAAAAAAGTCAGAAATGAACTGAAAAACTTGAGCCTTCCCAGGCCCCGGTGCCCCGTTGTGTTGGAATTTCATACTATTCCACCTCCAAGGTCTTTTTTTTCTAGTCAACCAGTGGAAAAGTTGGAATTTTACTGGTTTTTTTTCTCCGTTTTTTAAAATTTTTTCCTTCTTTTTTTTTTTCTCTTTTTTTTTTTTTCTTTTTTGTTGCTTTTCTTTTCCTCTGGAGTTTGTGCTTCTTTTCACCAAAATCTCCTCATTCCTGGCACTGGTCAGGATTGTTGGAGTCTGGATATGGATCATTTCTCCCTGGCTGCCCTTTCCAGTGCCTTTCCCCCATCCCAGCCCCCCAAAATCCTGGAAAACAATCCCAAAAAACACTCGGAAGACTGAATCACTACAAGTTGCCTCGCTGGCACTCAGAGCATCCTCGGAGCTCAACGGTCCGGAAGCTCCAGCTGAACATTCCTGATCCAGCAGATCCATAAATTCCTACCATGTGGAGGTGGATCCAGGCAGGAAAAAAGCTGCTAAAAAAAAAAATCAGGATTTTGCCTTTCCTCAGGGAGTTTTCAGCCTGGTTTTATTCCCACAGGGAATAAAAATCTCCACAGCTTTGGAGAGCGACGTGCAGGCCTTTCCTGGGCTGGGAAAACATGGAAAAATCATGGATAAGACACTCAAGGGGGGGTGGTTTTGTTAAATCTTGGCTCATCTGGAGTGGGATCTTCAGCTCTTCCATCCAGGCTGGCTGAGGGAACATCCCGGCTGGACGGAACAAGGAAACCTTTCCCTTCCTTTTCCAGTTCCGGGGACAAAATTCCTCATTTCTTTTCCCAAAATTCCACATTCCTTTTCCATTCAGAAATGGGGTTTAATAAACATTAAGTTGGGGTTTTCCGGTGCTTCAATCCTTGGAACCTCCATTTCCTGCCAATCCTGATCCTGGCAGAGCGACACACTCAGATACCCCAATCCAACGTGATCCAATGGGGCTGAGATCTCCTGGGAAATGGGATTTATGGCTCGTGTTCCTTGGCATCTTGCTCTTCTCGGCTGTGGAATTCCAGAATTCTCACTCCCCCTCAGCTAAGCCCGGCTCCGAGTCCAGCCGTATTCCCACCTGGATTTAAGCCCAGGCTTGGTTTTTCCCAGTTGACTCCACCTCCACATTTTGGCAACTTATCAACACCTCGAAAGCCAGGAAGTTTCCCAAGCGGATCCTCCAGGAGCACGTGGGGAATTCGGTTCGTTCTTCCCAGTTTTTCACAGGAGAACAGGAAAATTCTGCTTCTTTCTTCCCCTTCAAGGACACTCCATGGGATTCTTTTTCGTTCGTTCAACCACCCAGAATTCGATCCACTGGCGGAAAAAAAAAAAACACCACGATGCCCCGACCCTGACACAATGTAGGAAAACACGGAATAACGAGAGTCTACATGGAAAAATAGAACTTTTACATACACAATTCCAAAATAACGAGCCGGCCAGGCCGGTTTTGTTGCATAAAATGTACAAATGTCTCTCTTTTTGTCTGTGGTTGGATTTTTTTTGTTCCCAGGCCTCTGGAAAACTGGCAAACCAGGAGAACAGATGGAACGTTTAGACGGTTTCGGGGATGGATTTATGGCATTTATTCAGCGGGAATTCGACTCGGACAAGGGAGGAGGAGGGGGGAGGCAGGGGGGTTGGACTGGGAAGCCATGCCAGGCTGGGAAAAAAAAGGGGATTGGAGACGGAAAGGGATGCTGATAAATATTTAATGAGCACTGGCTTGGTTCTGTACACCAAAGTCACTCAGGATTGGGAGTCACTCAGGAAGTCGGGTCGTGCCGAGACTTCGGAGCTGCGGTGCCACCAGCGGCATGGTCGGGAAAAACTTCCTTTGTACTGGCCAGAGAATTCCGGGAATCAACCCCCTCCTGGACAAAGTGCAACTTAATGCTTTTAGGACTCATAAGGCTCGTTAAGACCCAAAAAATTGGCATTTCCCACAGAAGAAAAAAAAATACAACAAAAACTAGGCGCTCGAGGGGGGAAAAATCCACTTGGAAAGGAGGAAAACGACGGGGGCGGGGGGAACAAGTCCACACACAGAGTCGATCCACCCCACTCCTTGGAATTTCCCCCCTGCCCTCCCCCGCCAGCCCCTGGAATCGCTACACACAGAGGGAACGCGGAATCAGCCACTCGGAGGATGGGATGTTTTGCCGATGGAGAAACATTGGAAGGCACAGTGGTAACATTGTAGCATCCTAACCTTGCACCTCAGAAAATCCCGGAAAAAAACAGGGCCCAAATCCGGCTTTTTTGTTGTTGTTGTTTTTTGTTTGTTTGTTTTTTTGTTTAAGTTTCCCACCCCAGCTCACCCGAAAAAAAATCCCAGGGAATTCGTTATGGATGAGAAGCAACGGCAGGGCCGGCAGTTCCACCCACTCAGCACAGAGTTGGCACTCCGGCCTCCAGGAAAACGGGGGAAAACCCAAAAATAACAATAATTAAAAAAAAAAAACAGGAATAGAGGGGGAAGCCCCTCAAAAATTCCGTATTTACAGGAAAAGCTCTTTTTTTGTCTTTTTTTTCCTTAAAAAAGTTAATCCTATTCTCCTTTTTTTTTTGTGATTTTGTCGTGGGTTTTTTCCTATTTTTTTTCTTTTTTTTNTTTTTTTTTTTGTTTCGTCGGGACGTTTTTGCTGGTTTCGGGAATATTTCGGGAATCTCTCATCCCGGCAGATAAAGAGCAGAAACACCAAACCCCCAAAACAAAACCAAACCAAAACAATAAAAACACCTCATTTTTCCGTCGTTTTCCCTCATTTTTGTTTGTCTTGTTTTTCCCCTCTTCAGAAGTACACTTTTTATCATTATTGCAAGTTTACCTTTTTTTGTGTTTTTTTTGTTTGTTTTTAAATTAAATAATTTTTTTTTAATCCTCAGGCTTTTACAAATTCTTTGTGGTTTTTTTTGGTTTTTTTTTAATTTTTTTTCCCTTTTTTTAATGTAAAAAAAAAAACCAAAAAACCACACAAACGAACAAAAAAAACCCCACCAAAAAACACTGAGCAACCACAAAAAAATAAAACAAAAACGAAACTAGAAAAAAAAAACCCAAACCCACAAAACCCCAAAAAAAAACCCCAAGGAATTTTAGGCACAAATGCATTGTCCCACAGTGTGGAAAAAAGATTGCCATTCAGTCTCGGAATTCCAAGTTGGACATTCTGCTTGATATGTTCAAAGAGAGTCATCCCTCCAAAAGTTGCACTTTTTTTGTTTCGTTTTTTCTCGTTGGGTTCCGTGGGGGTTTTTTTGTGTTTTTTTTTCCCTCGGGAATGCTGGAATCTCTTTTTGCGTCTGGGATTCAGAACTGATCAGACTTGTCTTATCTTTACAAAACAAAGGGGTTTTGCAAGGAGAAGTGTTTATGTGGGAATTTAAGAGAAATACAGCGGATTAGGAAGTGGTCTCTCGCTTTTCCAGGCAGGAACGCGGCGACTTGGACCTGTGGGAAAGGGGAAAGGGCCCGTCAGAGGGGGGAAAGGGAGGGTTTGGTCCACCCATTCCCAGGAAAGCACCCTGAGAATCAAGGGCCCCAAAAGTCATTTGAGAAGGGTCAGAGCATCCCAAATATCCAACTTTGATTTCAACCCTGATATCCATCCCAAATATCCATTACTATCCATCCCTAATCCCAGCCCTAATATCCAAAAGTAATATCCAGCCCTGACATCCAATCTCAATATCCAACATTAATATCCATCCCTAATTTCCACCCTAACTTCCAAACCTAAAATCCATCCCTAACATGCATCCCTGATAGCCATCCCTAATTTCCAGCCCTAATATCCAGTGTTGATATCCAACCCAAGTATTCATTAATATCCATCCCTAACATGCAATACTAATATCCAACCCCAAAATCCAACATTAATATCCATCCATAATTTCCAGCCCTGATATCCAATCCCAATATCCATCCCTAATATCCAACCTAAACACCCATTCCTAATATCCCTCTCTGATATCCAATCCTATTATCCAACAGTAATACCCATCCCTAATTCCAACCCTAACATCCATCCCCCATATCCAACTTCACCCTCTCCTGACCCACTTCCCACCATTCCCTTAGGTGCCCAGCGATGGGACCCACATGAACATCCTGGAGCTGCACCAGGGTGGGGTTTGTTTGGAATTTATGGAAAGCATCTTCATCCAGAGGGTTGCTGGGCACTGGAATCCCCACTCCCAGGGAATCCAGGAGCATGTGGACAAGGTGGGATTTTGAGGTTGTCCAGGGGCCAGGAGTTGGACTGGATCATCCTTGTGGTCACCTCCAACTCAGGCCATTAATTCCATGATCTCTCCCCAAGCGAAACACTGGGGAATTGTCCATTCTGGAGGTGACTGATCCCAATCCTACCTTTTTACATCTGTCCCATGTGATTGGAGGCGTCTCCCATTCCAGGGTGGGGCCCTGCCAGGGACAGCGGGGGTGGATCTGAGGAGACCTTCTCTTCTTCCCTTCTTTTCAGGCATGCGGCCTTCGGATTCAGATTCCGTTCTGTGAGGGAAAGGAGATGTCAGACATCCCCATTTTCGGATCATGGAACTCCAACATCCCAATTTTTACCTCATGGAACTCCAACATCCTGATGTCCAGCTCATGGAACTCAACTACCCCTATCCTCAGCCCCTTGAGGTCAGAGAAGCCCCCTGAGACCACAGAGTCCCACCACTCCCAAAGTTCTCCAGCGCTATTCCGCCCCCCCGCATTCCTGAGTGCTGCACCCGGGACTGACCTCGGACCTGCTGCTCCAGGCTGAGGATGACGGCCACGGCCTGGTGGAGGATGAGGAGCTTGGTCTGGGGCTTGTCGCTCTTGAGGTGGAGCTGCACCATGCGGCCCAGCTCCTTGAAGGCCTCGTTGATGTCGCGCACACGCAGCCGCTCCCGCGCGTTGTTGGCCATGCGCCGCTCCTTCTCCCGCTCCGCCTTCTGCTCCGGGGTCAGGTCCTCGTCGTCGTTATTGCTGCAGGACGGAAGGGACACGGCATTTCCAACCAAAGCTGTGGCTGGGAATTTGAGGATGAAGCGTTTGGTGAACAGGTTTTGCAAGGGGGGAAGTCTGAGCCGTTTAGCCAAAGGTTTTTGTTGGAATGGGGGATTTCTTAGGTTGGGAAAGACCTCTAAGGCCATGGGGTCCAACACCAACTCATGTCCCCAAGTGCCACATCCACATGGATTTGAAATCCCTCCAGGGATGGGGATTCCATCCCTGCCCTGGGCGGCCTCTCCCAGGGCTTTAATCCCAAAGGGATTTGGGAGAACCCTTCTCTGCCACTGAGGGTGGCTGGAGGTGCCAAAGGCTTCTGGGTTTAAATCGTGGAATTCTGGAATGGTTTGGGTTGGGAGGTAGCTTAAAGCTCATCCTGTTCCACTGCCATGGGAAGGGACACTCGCACTATCCCAGGTTGTTCCAAGCCCTGTCCCACCTCGCCTTGGACATTCCAGGGAGTGGACAGCCACAGCCAATGATAAAATCCAGCTCTGAACTTCCCAAAAATCCATCCAGAATTCACTAAGGCTCCAAACCCTCGGAGTTTACAGCAATCAAGGACTGGGAATGACAAATAACACATAAAAGCAAAGCAAATCCAACCGTATTCCAATTTGGAAGCATGGGATGAGAGGGCTAAGAGCCTAACTGATCGCTTTTGGCCTAATATAACCTCTCAGTGGTCAGATTTGGGAATTGTTGGAATGGGAGGCTGTCCTGGAACGCAGGTCCCCCAAACGTGGCGGGTCCTGCCAGGCCAGGCGCTCCGCAATTCTGCCTGTTCCGTTCACTTCATCAAAATCCACGCAGGAATTAAATGAAGCGACACTCTTTCTCCCGTTACCTAGATCTTGACCTAGTAATGGATTTGATATCCTTCTTGTCATCCTCCAGTTTCTTGTCCTCCGAAGACTTGGTGTCCTGGAGATTCTCGTCACCCTCGTCGTCAGATTTGATCTCGGAGCTGCCTGACGAGACACTCTGGCCTTGCAGTCCCGTCGGGATTCCTGCAGGAAAACAGGGAGGTTGGGTCATGGAGGGCTTCAAACAACCCTTGAGTTGGGATGGAAGGGATTTTATGGATTATCTCATTCCAAACTTCTGCCACGGGCAGGGAAACCTCCCACTAGCCCAGGTTATTCTAACCTGGCTGGTTTGGCTTGGAAGAGATTTTAGGGATCAGCTCATTCCAACCCCTCTTCCATGGGCACTTCCCACTCCAAGCCCTGTCCAACCTGGCCTTTAACACTTCTATGGATCATGGAATCATGGAATGGTTTGGGTCGGAAGGGATTTTATGGATCAGCTGATTCCAAACCCCTGCCATGGGCAGGGACACCTCCCACTAGGCCAAGTTGCTCCAACCTAGCCAGTTTGGTTTGGAAAGGATTTTAAGGATCCTCATTCCAACCTTTCTTCTACGGGTTGTGACACCTTCCACTGGACCAGGTTGCTCCAAGCCCTGGCCTTGTTTTTATCCATCCCAGATCATTTCTAGACCACAGAATCATGGAATGGTTTGGATTGGAAGGGATTTTAAGGACCATCTTATTTCAACCCCTCTTCCGTGAGCACCTTCTGCAAGACCACGTTGCTCCAAGCCCTTACCCATCCCAGCTTATTCCCACCACATTCCAAGAGCAACCACTAGCTCAGGGACCACAGGCAGATTCTGCTCCAAGCCACCTCCCAACTCTCAGATCCTGGACAACCAGGAGGCTGAGCTCACCGAAGGGTTCTGCCAGAGCACAACAATTCCAACAGGGCTGCGGGAATGTCCACTCACCCCTGTAGGGATCCTGGGGCGGGTTCAAGTCCGGGGATGTCGCCGACTGGACGGGAAGCTGCGGGACGGGCACCTGGTTGGGCACGAGTGAGTGGCTCCCACGGAGGCTCACTCCGTCCTCCCGGTGCGTTCCCACCTGCGGGACACAGGGAACGCTCAGCACACCTCCGGAATTCTGCCCGTGGGCTCAGGAAAACCCCCCGAGACAGTTGTTGTTCCTTGCCCACCAAACGGGTGTGGAATTCCACCCAGAATTTCAGGAGGAAGGGTTTGGCGGGCAGGTTTTGCAAGAGGGGAAGTCTGAGCCATTTAGCCAAAGCTTTTTGTTGGAATGGGAAATTATTAAGTTGGAAAAGGCCTCTAAGGCCACAGAGTCCAACACTAACCCATGGCCCAGGTTGTGCCCCAGGCCAGTTGTGCCAGGGCTTTAATCTCAAAGGGATTTGGGAGAACCCTTCTCCACCACTGAGGGTGCTTGGAGGTGCCAAAGGCACTGGGTTTAAATAATGGAATCCTGGAATGGTTTGGGTTGGAAGGGATGTTAAGGATCATCCCATTCCACTCCCTGCCACAGGCAGGGACACCCACTATTCCAGGTTGCTTCAAGCCCTATCCCACCTTGGATATTCCAGGAATCTGGCAGCCACAACCAAGGATAAAATGCAGCTCTGAACTTCCCAAAAAGGGAAATCCCAGGAAGCCGAAGCCCACAGATCCCTTGGGATGAGCCCTGACCCTGGGATGCTCCTCACGGAGGGCACAGATGGTCTGTGGCTGTGACAGACACTCCGGCAGGTAAAATGTCATTCCCATTCCCAAGGTGCCTCCCGGATTCCTTCCCATCTGTCCCCTCTCCAGCACAGCTGACAATTATCTCCAGGCCCATCTGTTTAATTGGGGGCCCCGCAAATCCCCCCGGAGCCGGGAAATCCGGCAGGAATCGCAAGTTGGCAGCACTGTCAGAACGGCGGCTCGGCCTCCTGACATTCCCAGTGTCACTGCATTCCCAACATCAAGAGACACATCCACAGGGATTTATTAACCACTCAATACCCAGTCCAAAGGGATACATCCCTGCCATCTCAGGGTTCCACCTTCCCTAAGGAAAAGGGGTGATGGAGGCAAGGAAGAAATGACCAGGAGGAATTGGGATCCAGGAGGAATGGAAATCTAGGAGGAATGGGGGTCACTGCCACTACATTCCCACCAGGAAGCTGCTCCCTCATCCCAGACTGGTTTGGATTGGGAAGGCCCCCAAGCCCATCCCCTTCCACCCCCAAACTTCCCAATGCCAGGACGACCACAGCAACATTCCTTGTCCTTTATCCCATGGGATAAATCCACCAGGGAATTGTAAAGTGCTGTGTGTTAACTCAGGGCCGAGATCAACCAGATTCCAAAGCCAAGCCCAGCTAAACCTGACTTAAGCCCCCCAGCAAATCCATCCCATCCGTTGGATGTGTGTATTCCAAATGATTCCCTTTCCCAGCCCTTTCATGTGCCTGCCATCCCATAATAATTGCCAGATGAGCACTGGCCAGGCTATAAATAAGATCAAAAGGGAAGGAAAGGATTTAATCAGCACAAAAAAAACACCCAGAGAGGGGGATGAAAGCAGGGAAAAGGCAAAGTTCAGGAGCCTTCTTCCACAGGAAACTTGGGTTAACTCCCTTTTTGTCTGAAAAACCTCCTTTTTCTCCACAAAACTCCCTTTTTTTCCAAGAGAAAAAACCCCTTTTTTTTCCTACAGAAAAATCCATTTTTCTCTACAGAAAATTCCGCTGGGATGCTTCCACTCCCATGGAGCAGTTCTTACTGGGCTGCTCCTGCCCTACTTGGATGTTCCCATCGCCATGGAGCAGCTCCTACTGGGATGCTCCTGTTCCACTGAGCTGCTCTCGTCCCACTGGGATATTCCCATTCCAATGAAGCAGCTCTTACTGGGATGTTCCTGCCCCACTGGGATTCTCCTACCCAGTGGGATACTTCTGTCCCACTGTGATTCTCCTGTCCCAGTAGGATGTTCTTGTCCCACTGGGATTCTCCTGCAGCAACTGGATTCTCGTGTCCCAGTGGGATGTTCCTGTCCCACTTGGACAATCCCATTCCCATGGCGCAGCTCTTACTGGGATGGTCCCACCCCACTGGGATTCTCTTGTCCCACTGCCATGGGGCAGCTCCCACTGGGATACGCCTGTCCCGTTGAGCTGCTCCCATCCCACTGGGATGCTCCCACTCCTATGGAGCAGCTCTTCCTGGGATACTCCTACCTCAGTGGGATTCTCCTGTCCCGCTGGGATGTTCCCATTGGCACGGAGCAGCTCATCCTGGGATGCTCCTGCCATAGGGCATCTGCCCATGGGACACTCCTGCCCCAATAGGGTTTTCCTGCCCCAGTAGGATGTTCCTGTCCCACCGGGATACTCCTGTCCCGTTGGAATTCTCCCTTTCCCATGGGGCAACTTCCACTGGGATCATCCTATGCCAACTGGATTCTTCCATCCCAATGGCATACTCCTGCCCCACTGGGATGCTCCCATTCCCACAGAGCCACTCCTGCACCACCAGGCCGCTCCCGCCCATCCCGTGGCCCATCCCGCGGCCCCTGGCGCGTTGCCAGCTCACCATGATGGAGTGGCGGTTTGCCGAGAGCAGCCCAGTGCCGTAGCCGGCGCCCAGCCCGGCCATGGCGCCGTTGTGGGCGCCCAGCAGCCCGTGCATGTCTCCGTGGGCACCGGCCATGGGGGCGGCTCCCACCGCGTGGTTCCTCAGCACATGGATGGCGTCATCCAACCGCTCCAGTCGGTCCTCGATCCGGCTCTGCTGTGGGGTGGAGAAAGCAGTAATGGTGTGAGGAGCCCATCCCGGGATACAGCCAGGCCTCCCTGCTCAGCCCCTTGTGCTTCGACCTCATTTTCCTTGGATTTGCTAGGGTTTCCTCGGATATTTTTTTATCTTAAGGAACGGGTTTGCTTCTTTAGGGAACACCGAACCCTAGGGAAGGTTGAGCCCTGGGGAATGTCGAACCCTACGGACCGTTAACGAGTCCAGCTTTGATTTTCATGGGCAAAACAGGTTCAATGATTCCTCATGAACATGAATCAGGCCAGGACAGCGTTTGCCCTCCAGGTCTTGGCAGAGTTGGAGTGAGAGCGACATAAAAGAAGGATTCAAAAATGGAAAATTCCAAAGGAAAATCAAAAAGAAAAGCAGGAGAAGGAGAGAAATAAAGAGGTTTTGCTGCCATTTTCCTCCCCACCCAAGTAATCATACTCTGAGAGGAGGAGGAACTACCAGGTCCCACAGCCACGAGGGTTTGATCCCTACAGATCAGAGCTGTAGGGATCCCAAGGGATGAGGAACTTCAACAGGACACTTCCTGAGTCCCCAAGGGCCAAGGAATCTCAACAGGACAGGTCGCAAGTGCTGGAGAACCTGGAACCTCAACAGGACACTTCCCAAGTCCCCAGGGGCTGAGGAACCTGCAATCTCAACAGGAAGATCCCCAAGGGATTTGGCACATCACCAGGACAGTCCCCAAGTCTCCAGGTGCTGGAGAATCCCAACCAGACAATCCCAAGGGCTGTGGCACCTCCCCAGGACCCTGAGCTGCCAAGGGGACCAGGCAGAACTGCTGGAGCTCCCCAGCAAAGCCCCCAGCCATCCCCTGCTTGCCAGAACCTCCACAGGAAAACCTGGAAAACACTGATTTCTATCAGCACAAGGGTTTTTGGGCTGGGGTGGAAAACCAGCCCATCCTAATTCCTGACTCCAGCAAACTTCCCGACACTTCCAACAGAGACCATTCCATCCCATCCCTCGGTCCATGGAACCATGGACCAGAACCATCATCTCCATCGCTCCAGGGGACCTCTCACCATCACTCCACAGGGAGAGGACCAGGATCATCCCCTCCCTCACTCCAGGGGATCCCTGACCATCACTTCCCTCACTCCACAGGGACCCCTCACCATCATTTCTCTTATTCCATGAGGAGAAGACCCCTGACCATCACCTTCCTCATTCCCTGTGGAGAGAACCCTCACCATCATCTCCCTCATTCCACAGGGACCCCTGACCATCACCTCCCTCATTCTGTGGAGATCCCTGACCATCATCTCTCTCATTCCATGGGAAGAAGACCATGACCATCACCCCCATCACTCCAGGACCCCTGACCAACATCTCCCTCATTCCATGGAGATCCCTCACCATCATCTCCCTTGTTTCACAGGGACCTTTGACCATCATCTCCCTTATTCCACAGAGTCCCCTGATCATCATCTCCCTCATTCCATGGGGATCCCTGACCATCCTCTCCCTCACCCCACAGGACTCATGGATCACCATCCTGTGTCTACCACATCTTCTTACTCCCATTCATCCACCCATCCATCCACCCCATCTCCCTCCTCATCCTCTTTCCTGCTCCTCACCGCCTTTTTCCAGCAGATCCCAACACCCCCTTTCCCTCTCGGGAGCACCTCCAACCCCCCCCCACCCCGGCTCCACCCCATGGGGTGGGACAACAATTCTGGGGCCTCTCTGGGCACATGAAACCTGTGTTTTGGGAGGAACCGGCACGTGGACGGAGCGCGACACCAATGAACACAAGGAATTCCCGCAGGAAGGAGGTCACCAGTTGGAACATACCAGGGAGTGTAAGGGACCTTCATAATTGGGAGATGATGACGCTTGACCTCCATTCCTAGACCAAACAGCTGTTCCTGCTAATAAGTAAAATCGGAGTTACCGTTGGAACTGGGCGAGTGCAATGTTCACGACTTTTCTGGGACGCTTTTTCCGAGGCATGGGAATGGCCTATGCCGAGTTGGAGCTTCCCAAGGCGCTCCTCTGCGGGAGCCTCAGAGCGCCGAAGGCTTTGGCGCAGCTCCTCCGCTCAGAGCTAAAAATCGGCCTTGCTGCACTGGGAGGAAAGGCATTCCTGCTCTCCAGGAGTTTTCCAAAGAAAAATTTACCTCTGTGCCAACAGCGAATGAAAAATGGGGAAAACTAGCTTTCTCTGCTCTTTTTCCAATAGATTTTGGGGAAAACCAGCTTTCTCCACTCTTTTTCCAATAGATTTTGGGGAAAAGCGGCTTTTTCCGCTCTTTCCCAATGGTTTTTGGGGAATGATCAGATTATGTTGGATATGATTTCTGATGTTCTATTGGATCTTCTGAATGATCCCATAAAATGGAGATGGGAATATCAGGATTGGAGTCTGAATTCCCATCGCAGTTGGATTTGTTGGGAATGTCAGGCCAGGGTGGAACTCGTAGCAAACGATTTCTTATCTCTTTTATCCCTGAGGGAAACTTCCATGCCAAACAATCCTAGCTCTTCCTTCAATCCACTTCTATTCCCTAATGTTATACACTGGTTTGACCCTGGGTTATCCCTATTTCCCACTGAGAAGCAGTACAGCCCAAATTATCAGGAAATTCCCCCTCTGGCTCAGCCCCTTCCGTAGGGAAAGGAAGCAGACACACAGTCCCTTCTAAATTTGGGGGTAATTCCAGTGAAAATAAGGGTGGGAAGTTGTTTTTTGGGCTGTGGGACCCCCCCAAGCCAGGCCAGGTGGTCCCTCTGTCACTTCCACAGGTTTCATCCCGATTTTTTGGGATGAAGGTGGGGGTGGTGCCCTCCTGGACCTACCCTGACCATCCCTCCTTCCCAAAGGGTCTCATCCCTGTAGGAATGTCTGAGAAGTGGGACATCACCTGCGAGGATCAGGAGCTCCCCATGGAGAGCAAAGGATGATTCCACTTTTCCCTGCCCTACAGAGACACAGTGGCCTCAGCTCCAGATTCCCACTGAGTTAACTGGGATCCAAGGGAGTCTTGAATTACACCTGGGCCCCAAGTGGGATTCTCCAGGGAGGTGGGATGTGCTGCTGGGAGGAGGAGCCAGCTGGAAGCAGAAGCCAGCCTGGAAAGGCTCATGGATTAAAAACTGGGAATTCCAGCCCAGGGAATATTTCCACCACCTGATGCTCATGAGAACAACCCCAGGCCTCGGGATTTGGGGAGAGGACGCAACCATTCCAATAAAGTCAAGGATCACAAAATCATGGAATGGACTCAGCTGGAACGGATCTCTAAAGGTCATTGATCCAACCCTGGGACACCTCCCACTATCCCATGTTGCTCCAAGTCTTGTCCAACCTGGCCCTGGAGAATTCCAGCTCCTCTGGACAACCTGTGTTTTATACTCCCTGATCCTAAACAAACCTTCCTAAAATCCAACTGCCCAGATTTAGCTCCAAACCATCACCCCGCCATTCCCGGGGGATGTCCCCGACAGTGCAGAAAACTCCACAGGGATAACCTGGGATATTTCACTGGGAGCTGCAACAACCTTCTTTCCGCCCTGGAGGCAGGACAGCCTGGTTTGGGATGGGTGTCCCGCCAGAGCTGGGGTAGGGATCTCTTCCCAAAAAAAAACCCACCTTGGGAGGAACCGTTGCGGAAAATAGAATCATAACAATACCTGAGAGAGAAGGGGGAGAACCAACAGGAGTTGAAGGATTTGATGAAAAGCTGTTGTTGGTGTGATCTGGAGAATAGATCTTTAAAAGATGATACACAATTAATCTAAATAAAGCCGTCACAACCCAATCTAGAAAAAAAAAGCTTGGAATTCTTATGCATTCCGTTCATTTCAATGAAAGCAGGACAGGCTCAGAAAATTCCTTCCGATCTGGTCAATTAACTCCAGGAGAGTTGAAAGCCTCTTGGTTGTGCCATTCGGCTCTTTGAGGCACAGGAGAGGAGGAAGCAGGACACCGGGTCCCTTGGGAAGGGACTCCAGGGATTGGGATTTCGGGGATTGGCTCCGACACCATTTTATTGTCTTGACTTCATTTTATGAACGAGTGTCATGAGAACTCAAAGGAACCCACTGTGCCCAGAAAATAATAGGGATGGTCCTGGTTAAAGGGCAGCCAGTGCCACCAGGATAACAGGAATGGGGCAGGAATATGCCAGCAGGAGCTGGGAAGCACCACATCCTTTTATCCTGGAAAAACATGGGAACTGCTGCCTTTAACAGCCACCACGTGAACTGGAGAGGTGGAGTTGCCATGGAACGGAGAGAATCTCTGGGGAATTCCAAAGGAATCCTGTTGGAGGGTGGTCTGCGAGTGCAGGAGTTGTTCCTGCTGCCAGGTTCTGTCCTCCCTCTCCCGTGGAAAAGCGAGATGGACTTGGCATAGCTCAAGCCTTCCCCTCTTTCCACTCCTATCCTACCCTAAAGTTCCCTCTAAAGCTTTCCCATCAACCCCTTTCCCTCATTATCCCCTTTTCCAGCCGGCAGGGGCTCCAGGGGGATGACCTGCTGCTCATCTCCAGCAACTCCAGCTGGAGAACTGGGACTCAAATTCCCTTCCCAAGGGGTCAACATGGGATTTCCAAAGTAAATGTTTCCTTACAGAGGCGAGTGCTTTCCCCAGGGCATCACCAGTCTGCGAACTTCCCGCTGCCCCACTTCCTCTGTTGGCTGCAAGGCAAAAAATTCCATGTAAAACCAGCCAGGAGAACATCCCAAAATTCCTATTCTTTGCCCCACCCTTGCAGGAATTAATTTATTTAATTAAGTTATTTGATTGTTTTTAATTAGAGAAGATTCACCTTTCATTTAATTCAGCTTCACTTGACGCTATTAGAGATTTTTTTTTTCCCCAGTCTTATGGAATGGTTTGGGTTGGAAAGGGACCATAGGGATCATCATTCCAACCCTTAACGGGCTGAGAAACCTTCCACGAGACCAGGTTGCTCCAACCTGGCCTTGGACACTTCCAGGGATTGGGAAAGAGCCCCAAGAAGGGAGTAGAGACCTGGGAAGTCCCTCCAGGAGGAAAGGATGGCAGAGGGTGGTTCCTTCAGGGGAGGAACTCAAAAACAGGGATATTCCAGACAGGAAAAGCCAAGCCAGGAGAGGAGGCAGCAAGGCTCCAGGAAGCTCCTCCACACTGGGAAGCTCACAGCTCATCCCATTCCAGGGGCAGGGACACCTTCCCCCAGCCCAACTCCACGCCCTGGCACAATTTCAGGGATCAGGAATCCATAACCCCTGGGAGAACTCGGCCTCTGAGCCTGGTTTAGTTCCTCCTTTGTTCCCAGATCCTAAAAAAACCCCCACGTCCATGTGTTGCTGGTTGACCCCACCCTCCATTCCTCCGGCATTAGTCCCACTCTGCCGTCCCACATGGGCATAATCAGAAACATGTGTCCCGACTGCCCCAGCACTTAACCACGGAATCGCTCCTGGAGAGACCGAACAGGGGGGTCCTTATTTCCCATCATTAACTATTCCCTGGATATCTGGGGACATTCGACCTCAGGGGTGGCTTAGCCCTCTCAGAGGGCAGTGGGATGTGTCCCCAGGTGATTCCCAGAGTTTGGGAAGAGCCAGCTCACCCAGGATGGTGTCAGTGCCGTTGGCCGGGGGGGTGCAGGACGAGGCGCTGTAATGGTTGGTCCCGCTCCGGTGGAACGTGGACATCGGAGGAAGACTGGAGTTGATGTCGGCTGAGGAGTGGGATGGGTAGCTCTGTGTCGAGAAAAACAGGGAATGTTGGGATAATAGAGAGGTTGGGACGCTGCTCGTGGTGGCCCGAGGTGGAAGGGATTTTAAGGATCATCCTGTTCCCATAGGAAGGGACACCTTCCATAGACCAAGTTATTCCGACCTGGACACTTCCAGGGATGGGACAGCCACAGCTTCTCTGGGAATTCCATCCCAACCCCTGACCAGGAAGGAATTCCTTCCCAATATCCCATCTAACCCAGTGGGAAGCCATTTCCTGTGTCCTGTCCCTCCAGGTCCTTATCCCCAGTTCCTCTCCAGCTCTCCTGGAGCCCCTTTAGGCACTGGAAGGGACTCTGAGGTTTCCCTGGAGCCTTCTCCTCTCCAGGCAGATATTCCCAGCTCTCCCAGCCTGACTCCAGAACAGAGGGGCTCCAGCCCTGAGAGCATCCCTGTGGCCTCCTCTGGACCTGCTCCAACACCTCCAGGTTGGAGATTCCAGCCCTGGAAGTGTCCCAGCACTAAAATGGGTTGGGTGGGAAGGGATTTTAAGAATCATGTCAATCCCACCCCTTGCTGTGGGCAGGGACACTTCCCACAGCTGAGGTTGCTCCACCCTAACCTTGGGCACTTACAGGATTCTCTGGGAAGCCCCCCCATCCCATCCCGTCCCACTGCCCCTTCCCACGGGATTCCTCACCAAGCGATCGTGCGGGTGGAGGCTGCAGTAGCTGCTGGACTGGGGAATGTGGGAAGAGTTGCCGAGCATTCCCCCGTAGCCAGGTTGGTTCATCCCACTGGAGGAACTCCAGGGGTCGCTGCTGTGGTGGCCATCTGCAAGACAGGAATCAGGGAATCAGGGAGCACTTCACCTTGGAAGGCACATCCCACACGTCTAATCCATGGACAGGGACACCTCCCAACAGCCCAGGTTGCTCTGAGCCCATCCAGCTCAGCCTTGGACACCTCCAAGAGTAAATCTTTGATATATCATCAGAATCCTGGTAATCTCCAGCTCTGGAATTCCAGAGGAGCTTCAGAGCTCTTAAGGTGATAATAAGTGAAAAGGATTAGGAAAAAGTTCCTTCATGGAACAGGTGGTCAAGCCCTGGAATAATCACTAGTGGATTTCCATCCCTGGAAGCGTCCAAAAAAAACACGTGGATGTGGCACGTGGGGACATGGATAGTGGTGACCATGGATGGTCAGACTTGATAATCTTGGAGGACTTTTCCAACCTTAATAATTCCATGATTTTATGACACTTATCCTTAAAAGTGGATAATTTTGCCCTCAATGTGGCAAAAAACAAAGAGCCGAATTTTACGTGGATCTTTCCCAACTCTGGGAATGTTATTAATTAATTTCCCAAATTCCTTTGCATTTCCATGTAATCACGACAACCTGGAAGCAACAAAACTAGGAAAAATTTGGGATTCAGCCTCATTTTAACCCCACGTGCAGGGAAATGGAGATTCAGAGAGAGGGCTTTTAGGGTAACAATGCCAAAACAGCTCAGCTACGGATAAATTGAATATAAGCCTGGGAAAAAAAATTTGTTTCCTTCCTACCTTGCATGAAGAAGGAGCTGGGAAAAGTGCTGGCTGCTGGTTTGGAGGAGGGATAACCTGGAGAATCCCTGTTGTAGTCCGCAGTACTGGCTGAGGGAGCATAAACCTGGGGGGAAAAAAAAGTCTCATTTAGCCCCCAAAATCCATTTTTCTGGCAAAACCCCTGCCCGATTCCTCTGGAATGCAAAGCCCGTGTGACTGGAAAGTCAATTCCCAGCTTCAAAAGCGGCTCTGGGCTGACATTTTCCAGCTAGGAGTGGGAATATTTGTCCAAGTCTGGGTTCTGTAAATCCAATTAGGCAGCAGATGGACATGTGCTCCTCCTCAAGCCTCCCAGAGCTTAAAATAAACAGGAACTGGGAACAATGAGGAGGGTTTTTTGGGATGAAGGCATGTGGCCTTCACCCACCTCGGCACACAACTGAAACTGTTCCAAAATTCCTGGGTTTCGGCTGGGAATGTGTTAATTTCCTGACCGTGCCAGTACCGGCAACACGGAATTATGGCGTTATTCCAGGATGTGAAATTCCTAGGGATCCAGCTTGGACAGAGCCTGCAAAAGCTGGAGCAGCACGAGACCACCAACACAGTGTGGGGACGCTCTCGGGGGAAAACTCCATCTCTCCCCAGAACGACTCGATTTATCCCTGCAAAAAGCTGGGAGCAGGTGCCAAATGCACCTTGCTCCTGGTTTTCCCTAAGCCACCAGAGCCCAGCCACTGGAATTCTCCCTCTGAGCTCAGGAGGGAATCTGCAGGTCAAATCCCCCTGCCCAAGCCAGACTGGCTGGATGCAGGGAACACGCTGTACAGGGCAGGCTGGATTCTTGCCGCTCCCGCTCTCCTGATGATCGGGAAGGCTGAATCCCTGTCCTCTCCTTGAGGAAAATGGATCCCTTCCTGCCTCCATTTTGAAGCAGCAGTGGCTCCCAGGAATTGGCACCACGCCCGCTCCCGGCGCTCGTGGAGAAGAGGGAAGAGTAACCCAGGGAAGTGCGGCTGGAAGAGCCCCCGGGGCTGGAGGGGCTTCTCTCCTCAGAAACTCCCCCCGAAAATAGGGAGAGAAGGGCTGGGGGGGTGATGGGATACAAAGGAACATCCCACTGGAGTTCCTGGAGGCGTGTCTCGGGTGGCACATCCGGAGGGTTGGGAATTTTGGCAGTGGCTTTGTGGTGGGGCCAACACTCCAAAGGAAAGGAAAAGCAGAAGTGAATCCCAGGAAAGCTGGAGACTTTAGATGGGTAAAGCAAGAGGCAACACGCTCTGCACCCACCAGATCCCAGATCACGGAGCGGGAGAGTCTGGCTGGGATGAGACATCACTCATGGCACCGGGATTGCGGGAGAGGAAGTTCCATTCCCATGCTACCATTTCTCAGGATTAAGGGCACAGATGCATAGCAAGGAACACCAAATCCTGCTGGCCTGCCCGGGATTTGGAAATGAGGCTCCAGGTGCTCTCCTCATCCCATAGAAAGAGGGTCAGGGATACAGGGGCTTTGGAAAAGCCTGAGAGATGGTGCGAGGCACCACAGAATTCCAGGACGGTTAGGGGTGGAAGGGATTTGAAGGATTATCTCATTCCATGGGCAGGGACACCTTCCATAGAGCAGGTTATTCCAACCTGGACTTGGACACTTCCAGGGATGGAGCATCCACAGGTTTTCTGGGAATCTGTGCCAGGGTCTCCCCAGCACATCCCCATCCCTGGAATTGTCCCAGGTCAGCTTGGAGCATCCTGGTGGGAGGTGCCCCTTCCCAGTGGAACACACTGATCCTTAAAATCCCTCCCAACCCCAACGATTCTGTGGTTCTCCATCCATCCATCCCAGCCTCAGCCCTGATTTGACAGCAAATCTGGATTGGGGGATGTCAATATCCATCCAGAAAACCCAAATTTAGCAATTCCCTCTGACTCATCTGGGAGGTTTGAGAAGATGGTGTGGAATGATCCCAGAAAAAACACGCCATTCTGGATCAAATCCCACCACACTGGAGCCATTTGGGGAGTAATCCCAAACGCCTTTCCTTTAAATTCCCAGGAATGGAGACTGGGTTTGCTTCCGTCCGAGCTGAGCATCCTGGGATGCTCCTGCTGGATGGACCCAAGTGCCTTGGGGATCCAAAGCTTCCCAAATTAAGGATAAAGAGCCTTGAGAGGTCCTATCAGCTACTCGGTGAACTGGGAGTGGGATATCCCACTTCCAAGGGTCGGGAGCTGCCATCTCCGGTGGGAATCACAAAGCACCAGGAGATGCCTCTGGGATCCACCCTGGAACAGCTGCAGGTGTTTGGGAACCCAACCCAGCTGGAAAGTTAGGGATTGTGGAGTCTAATTCCTGGCTCCCTGAGGACAACTCCAAAATCCCACCTGAGAGTATTGTCCAAAGGCTCCTGGAATGCCGATGCCGGGAGCACCTCCCTGTTCCAGTGCCTGACCACCCTGTGGGGAACTTTATCCCAAAATCCAGCCTATTCCCTGCCACAGCTCCAGCTGTTCCCTTGGATCCTCCCACCAGTCACCCCCCCTTGGTGCCATAACTTCCTTGCTCACAACACGCCTTGTGCTTCCCCCTCTGGAGCCCAGGAATGCTGCACGCCCCTGCACGAAAGAGCCAGGGGAAAAAAATCCAATATTAATTAAAAAATACTCCCTAAATCCCATTTTTCCTGCTTTCTAACCCCCTGAGGGACATGCTCTGTGCTGTCCCTGCTCTTCCCGGGATGAAATCCCTCATTTGAGTGTGAAATTCCCTTGTTTTCCGTGAAAAATCCCCAAACTAAACAGAGCCTCCCCCCCCAGCTCCAGGTTTCCAGCACTTTTCCAACAGCAGGTCCCTTAATTTGGGCCACATGTTGCCGG
>VYXB01003723.1:22364-32659 GCA_013397135.1 Pachyramphus minor
GGAGAGGAAGAGGAGCGGGATGCGGGGGTGGCGGATGAAAAGCCAGGGAAGCGCATTCCCAGTGCAGGCTGGAAGGGGCCGGAAGGAAAACGCCCCCACCCGCCTCGGTCCAACCTGCAAGGGCCCCAATCCCAACCAGATGTCGGCGCTTCCAGAGCCTTCTCCCGACGCAAGCGCGACCATTAAAGGTAATTGGGAGCAGCTGAGCTCCGGCACAGAGCAGCAAATGGAATAAAAATCCCCTGGAGCAGGATGAGATTCCCGGCCCTGCTGGGCGCAGCGGGAAGGGAAGGCACCTGTCTGGCACAGGTGGGAGGGAAGGCTGGGGTCAGTGCACCCAAAGCACTCCAGAACCTTGGAATTGCCACTGGAGCCAGTTGTCAGGCATGTAGCAAACCCCCCAGGATCCCAGGTTTAATCCTGGGATTATCACAAGCATAGAATGCTCTGGGATGGAAGGGATTGAAGGATCATCCAGTTTCCTGGGCAGGGACACCTTCCATAGCTCAGGTTATTCCAAGCTGGCCTTGGATACTGCCAGAGATGGAGCAGCCACAGCTTCACTGGGAATTCTGTCCCAGCCCCTCACTGCCCTTCCAGCCAATATTCCTTCCCAATATCCCATCTAACCCAGTTGGAGGCCATTCCCTGTGTCCTGTTTCCAGATCCTCATCCCGAGTCCCTCTCCAGCACTGGAAAGGAATTCCTGGCTGGGAGAGTGGCAAGGAGCTGGGATGGAATTCCCAGAGCAGCTGTGGCTGCCCCTGGATCCCTGGAAGTGTCTAAAGCCAGGCTGGAATAACCTGGGAAGGTGTGTGGGCTGGGAATGAGATGATCTTTCCATTCCTCCCATTCCGGGGTTCTCCACTCCCTCCTGGAATGCCATCCCAGCACCCCCTGAACATCAGCTGCCTGACTTTTCCTCCCTTCTCCCACCCTCCAGGATCCTCCAAAGCTGCAGATCCTGCTCAGCTCCAATGTTTTCCAGATGGAAAGGCCAAGCCCTGCTCTTGGGAACGCCTAGGGTTAAAAAGGAGTCATGGAAATTAGAGAGGGAAGAAAAAATTCCACCCTGATGTCATCCCTGTGCAGCAGGACACGGCTGGAAAAGCAACCGGAACGGCCCAGAGTCACAGCTTTTCCAGCCACACACTGATTGCTTCCTGATCCTTCACAGCATCGTGGAATGGTTCCGTAGGGACACCTTCCACTCTCTCAGGTTGCTCCAAGCGCTGTCCAGACTGGATTGATTTCTTCATCCCAGGTCATTCCCAAAGCACCCCAGGAGCAAATTCATACCCCCCAGCCGGCTCAGGTGGATTCTGCTCCACAACACATCCCTGGCAAACCAGGAGGCCAAGCTCGCTGAACGGTCCCACCACAACATTCCCAACAAGTATTAGGGAAGGAAAAGGGAGAGAGGAATGACAGAAGGAAAACACCATGGAATGGGTGAGGAGATTGGATTCCATCCCTGCCAGGCCTGGAAACCCTCTCCAGGAATTTTCCTCATGTCCAACCTAAATAAATCCCTGCAGGAATGGGGATTCCACCCCTGCCCTGGGCACGCTTTCCAGAGCGTTAGAATTGGCTGCCCCATCCCTGGAATTGTCCAAGGATAAGGCTTGGAGCAACCTGGGTTGTGGAAGGTGCGGGGTGGAACGAGATGATCCTTCTGGTCCCTTCCCACCCAAGCCGTTCCACAATCCCACAATCCCATGAAACGAAGGTCTGATGAGCAGCAAGGATCCCAAACTGGACTGAACCTTCCCAGAGTTGGACTTTCAGGAAGAGGCAGGTCCTCCTCCAAGCCCAGCACCTCAACCCCATTCCGGGGGACAAATCCCGAGCCATGCCCTCAGTGCAAATTCTACCATGGCCAGGAAGGGTGGGAATGTGGTTCCAGCACTTCCAGGTGCCCATCACCAAGGGAAGTGAACATTCGCTGGAAAACACACCAGTTACTTAGTCCCGCCTTTTTTTAGGATGACTTCTGCTTTAGTAAACACTGGGATAGCAAATGTGGGATGAGAGGAGGGTCCTGCTTTAGGCTCTGCCTAAAACCTGCACAACTAAACTTCCAAAAACCCATCACATGCTCAAGCTGCTGGAATTTCTGGAGATGAATCACCGGAAAAGCAACTAGAGAGATTACGGCTCCACAAGCTTTGGAGTAAAATCAATGGATACTGAGATGAACTGGAATATTGCAGGTTCAAACACCCCCAAGGGAAATGTAGGAGGTTAAGTCGGCAATTTAGGCTCGAGTTTGACTCTGGCTTAAACTTGGTCATGTGGGAATGGGTGGATTAGAGGCAGGAATTAAAAATAACCCAAACACTGGGAAGCTGGAGCCGTTCCCAGTGGGAGCCGCACACGGAGAACTGGGAAAGGTTGGGCTGAACAATCAAATCCAAATCAAGTAACTCAAACAAACACACACACAAAAAAAAATCAAAATATTTTTCTTTCCAAGTTTTGCAGCTAAAATTAATTAACTAATTAATATTTAATTAGTCAAAATAGGAATATTGCTGTTTAAATAACAGCATTTCCAGGCAGTTCCCTAAAATTCCCAGAGAGAAAACAGGGATGAGGGCAAGAAGTAAAGTGAGGAGGAAATGCTGAATCCTGGTTCCTTAGCACTGTTCTGGGGGAAAATTCCCCTTTGGAGACTCAGCCTCTCTGAGGAAAAAGAGGGAAATAAGCCAGGAAGCAAGAGGAAGCTGAGCACAGAATTCCTGCTTCCTGAGGAATTCAAGATGGTAGGAACCCAAGAAAGGGAGCCCCTTCAGAAAGGGGCCAATCAAAGGTTTAACTGACCACTAATTAAGATCCATTAGGCCTCCAAAAGGATGGAAGGAATTCCTTAACCCCATCCTTTCCTTCCCTCGGCCAGAAGCCAGGAGAAGGAGCCGCCTCGGGATCGAGTGTTCATGTTAAGACACCAAAATATTGGGGGGAAAGCGGATTAATATGAAAAATATATGGATTTGTTTTGATATTAAAAAGCTGCTGGAGGAGGGAACATGTGGGAAAGGTGTCACGTGGGAAAAGGGAATTTTTGGGAGCAACCTAGCCGTAAATCCAGCAGTTTTCTGGGATGAAGGAGCAGCGATAGCCCTGGATGTGGGGATTTTATAACACAGATATTCCCAATTTGGGAAAACTCGCATCCCAAATATTGGAAAACTCTGGAAAAGCCTATAAAAAGGTCCCCCACAAGCGGGAGAATTGCTGGAGACCTGTGGGAATGCTGCGATCCCTCAAGGTCCCTTTGGCCTCTGGCTCAAGGTTGGGAGGGGAAAACTTCCTGCAGAGGGAAAACCAGCTGGAAAACCGGGCTCTGGGATGGTATTTGGGAATAAAATATCCATTGCTAGGCAATGTTTCTGGGGTTTAATATTCCAGAGGATCCTATAAATGAAGGGATTTAATCCCACAGTGGGACTGAGGCTCTTAAAGGCCTTTTCCAACCTTAATGATTCCACAATCTCTGCTTAGAGTTGGGCACAGAAAAGCTGAGGATTTAAAAAACCACAGGAATTAAGAAAGCCTAAAAGCCCCAGAATTCCTGTTTTATGGATCAGGAGAGGAGTTTAAACCACACAGATCTGAGTAGGCCTTGCTGCCGGCCCCCATCCCGTTTTATTCATTCCATCCTAATGATTTTTGGCAGCCGATCTCTCATTTCGCTGAAAGGCCTTTAATGAGCTCCATATCTTTTATTTTTCCCGAGGTTTTTTTTTCCCCTCATTAAAATGCACTTGTTGGGATGGGGCGGGAGGGGATTTTTTTTCCGTAGGAAACCGAAATATTAATGCAAATTGGCCTCCCGAAGTTTAAAAGCTGGAATTTGCATACTGGGAACCAAAGGGAAAAACAAAATGTGCCTCTTCACACCATAATTATCCGAGAGAAAGAACGGAGCGTGTGAAGCATCCCGAGCTCCGGCACGGAGCAGCTGCCGGAGCCGTTATCTCCCGGTGCCCAGCGGCTCCGAGAAAAGAGGGGCTGGGACACTTTGCTTCCGGATGAAAGGGAATATTTAAGGGCTAGGAATGAGGTTCCAGGAACGGAACTATCCCAAGGGAAAGTTGTGATGGGATTTTTCCAGTGTTTCTTAATCCCAGAGCCAGAGGCTGATGGAATTCCCAGTTTATGCAACATTAGCTGGAGGAATTCCTTGCTTAAAGGAAATATGGTGACGAACCAGATTTGGGATGTGGATAAAAAAATACTCCAAAAACTGGGATCAAAAATTCTCCAGACCTGCTGCTCCAAGGAATTTCGTGGGAGGATATCCCAGGAGAGCCTGGACCAAGATGGTGAGGGAAAGGGTTAAATTCCCGCTGATCCCACGGTATGGAAGCAAACTCATTCCTGAGGGATCTTCATCCCTGTAAATCCACAGAGAATGTGGATTCCAGCCTAGAATCCAGCTGGAGCAACCTGGGCTACGGAAAGTGTCCCGTAGCCCATGGAATGGGATAGGATTTAAGGTCCCTTCCCACCCGAACCATTCCAGCATTCTCAGGTTATGGTGACTTCTTCCAGGCGGAGCTGGAAGGGACCAACCCACTGAACATTCCAACCCTTCCAAGAGAAACCAATCCATTAAACATTCCAAGCTATCCATCTGGCTACCACCAGATCCACATCCTGGATCACACAAATCTGGGTGTGTCAGTCATGGGGATAATTGGGAATGGGATGCTGCCGGGTGTAATTTGATCTCTTGGATTTACCTCCTCCCAGATTATGATTCCACAGTTCCCAAACTCAGGCTGGATATGGAAATGCTGGAGAGTGGCCACATCCAGGGATGTTGGGATCTGGAGTGATCCCACTGTATTTATGGATGGCTGGTGTGGGAAAGGGGGGAAAGAGGGAAAAAGGGAGGAGATGGGAAAAGGGAAGAAGAAAAGTGGGATGAAAAAAGGGAAAAGAAAAGGAAGGGGAAAAGGNACCAGCACCAGGAATAGGCTCTAGCACCTAAGTGGGTTGTGGATGTGAGGGATTAACCACCTTTTCCCTCTGGAAAAAGGGTTCATCGGGAAAAATCTCCATCCCAACAGCCTGAGGGGACACGGGAGAGCCACAGTTGGGATCAGCTGTTCCCAAATCCCAGGAATTCAAATCATTCCCTAATTCTCACCTGTGAGGGACAGAGCGCTCAGCCAACCCCCCCCCGGGAGTTGAATCCTTCCCTCTCCAGCTCTGATATTCCAAGGATTTTAGGGGGCAGAGCAGCACTTCAGAGCAGCTGCACCAGAATATTTCTTTACTGTCATTCCCAAAAATCCTGGGAGAAGTGGAAAGTGCAATAACATGGAGTTAAAATCCCACAAAGAGGGAAAATACATCAGGAATTGGTGGTTTAAAAGCAGGTTTATCCTGGGATTCTTCCTGAAATTCCCTAAATTCCCTCTGCTGGTTTTAACCAAGATCCTTGGAAAACTACAGCTTTCCCTCTAGGAGACATTCCTGCCTCCCAACCCCTTTCCCTGGGATCCATGTGCTCCCAGGGACCTCAGGAACAGGATTTGGATTTGCCTATTTTCTCCTAAACTGACAAAAATTTCTGGGAATATTTTCTGGGAATTCTCTGTGCTCACTTAGAACAAGGAAACCTGGGCTTGGGATCTGCTCCTAGGGCTTCCCATGCTTCCACAGCGATACAGGGATGCAGCACCCCCATTCCCTGCGCCGGCAGGTGCAGCAGGAGGAAAATGCTGGGAAAACAACCAGGAGTGGTTTAGCGCCGGAATTCCATCAGGAATGAAAACATTCCACAGAAAAACTCCTGGAATTGGTGGGGGGGAGAGGGGCGTGAGGGGGAGGAAATTGCTTTTGAATTTTTTTAGGAATACTTTGATTTCCGTCCCGGCAGCTCTCAATGGATGGGTTTAACCATTAGGAGTAAATCCCTGTTATCCCTTTTAATCCACATTATTCCTTGGAATAAATAAAACTTAAGGAACAGACCTGTTCCAGAGGGATGAGTTTAGATTTGCCCATGGATACCCAGCCACTGCAGCACTGAAATTCCCCCTTTTCCCAGGTGACAAAGCCAAGGCCAACGTTCTCCAGGATCATTCCTGACCCTTTCATTCCCACAATGGAGCAGCTGCTCCATAACATTCCCGGAGCGGCCCCTCCAATTACCAGCTCCATGTCCCAGGAATGCGCCAGGCCCAGAGAACAACGGGATTCAGCTCCGCTTCCCGCAACCCAGGGGGGCTGGAGGCTCCCTCTCCGCGCTCCAGCTGCTTCCCATTCCTGGAAAAAAAGCAGGATTTCATCCCGCACAACATCCCTCCCCCAGCCCATAAAGCTGCAGGTGGATGGAATTTCCTCCCTGGCAACTTCGGGAAGGTTTGTTTTTTTCCCACAGGATTATTCATTTCCAAAGCAAAGGTGATGCAATTCCAGAGGGGAAAAATTCCCAGCTCTGATTCCACAGCAAAATCCCAGACATTTTGTACTCCCCTGCCTGCGAGGTTCAAATGCACCTGGAATGTTGTGCCCTGCATGCTGGGTTTTCCAGGAATCCCTCAGTTTGGGAAAAGCTGGGAGCATCCAAAGCCTTAAGAAACAACAACAGGACAAAAGGAGAAATCCCCGGAAAACGAAGGATCCCAACCAACTTAACGGAATCTCTAAAGTCCAGGGTGTTGAGAAAAGCAATTCCAGGATTTCAGGGAGAATATCCCTAAAATAATATCTGAGCTGCTGTAATCTGGGAGACAGAGATTGGAGGATTTGGAGGTACCTGAGGAGCCTCTTTCCCCCCTCCCAAGGGGCTGCCAATGAGCCTGGGAATTTCTTCCCAGAAAAAGGAGCACCGGGATCAGCCATCGACAGAGACAATCCTTCAATTCCCAAACAATAACAAATCCAGACACTTCCGATCCAAAATGCTTGTGTATCCGACCAGCTCCTTGTTGTAGTCTCCACGAAGCACTAGCACAAGGAGAATTCCCAGATTTTTCCATCAGGAAAATAGGGAAAGGAAAGGAAAAGTTGGATTGGTGCCGGAGCACTAATTTTTCCTTTAAAATTAATTTTTTCTTTTAAAGGAAAAAAATAGGAAAAGGAAAGGAAAAAGGGGACTCTCACCAGAGCATCTTCAGGAAAATATAATAAGGTATTCCTTTTTTTTTTTAAGGAGCAAAAATAGGGAAAAGAAAGGAAGAGCTGGATTCTCCCCAAAGCATCTTCCCAAAGCTAATTCCCTGCTTTTTAAAGCAGATAAAAAGAGGGAAAAGAAGAAAAAGCTGGTTCTCACTCCAATGTCTGCACAAAAGTAATACCCTGTTTTTCTAAGGAAAATAAAAACAGGGAAAAGGAAGGAAGAGTTGGATTCTCATTGGAGCATCTTCCCTGAATTGAATCAGGTTTTTTTTTTCCAAAGGAAAAATAATAGGGAAAAATGACAGAAATAAGGATTCTCCCTAAAGCCTCCTCACAAAACTAATTCCCTTTTTCGCAAAGGAAAAAACCCCCAAAAACCAGGGAAAAGGACGGAAAAGCCACCCTGCAATTCCCACAGGGATTTTCCCTTGGATGTGGGGCTCAGGTCCTTCCCATCCCACAGGGCTGGAAAACTTCCAAGAAGTTAAAAAAAACTTCCAAGGGTTAAAAAAACTGGGAAAATTGGAAACTAATCCCAGAAGATCCAAAAATCCAGAGGAAAATGACGCACAGAGATGAAAATATTCCTTTATCCCAAGGAATTCCCAGGGTAAAGAAGCCAATCCCGGTCTCCCGAGTAAAGCCGAGCCTAATTGAAACCAGATTTGGGGCGAAACAGGAAACAAACAATCCCTGGGAACAATTTCCTGGAGATCAATTGGAAAAGACACTTCCAGAGGTTTTGTTAAACAACCTCCCCCCGCCCCACTCCAGCCCTTCCCACAAAAAAGGGGGATTAGAACGGATATTATTCCAAGCTGTCAACACCCCAACATGGTTTTCCGGGTCCTCCAGGGGCAGAGATTCCAGTTGGAAACGGCCAAATTCCACTTGGAAGTGACAAAATTTCATTAAAAATTGCAAAATTCCACTCTTAAATCATCAAATTCCATTCCTAAATGATACAATTCCACGAAAAATGGTAAAATTCCACTCCTAAAGGGTAAAATTCCATTTCCAAATGGCAAAATTCCACTCAGAATTCCCGTGTTGAGGCCCAAAATATTCCCAAGAGTCATCCCAAAGTTCCCTTTCCGTTAGCATACGCAAAGCAGCTCTAATTCCAGGATTTCCTCCACATCTCAAGCTGGAAGAATTCCCTGAATCCCTCCCAGTCCAGCATGAGGCCACTTCGATTCCCACAAAATCCAGGGGGAATGAGCTGCTAAGTTGCTGCTTTAAGGGAACAACCAGGAATTCCAGGCCTTAAAAACCATTGCCATTATTCCAGCAGGCTCCAAAATCCATGATCTCTTATTCCCTTGCTCCAGATCCCAAAGCACAACCCCCTGGGGGAAAGCTATGGAAAATAACTGGAATTTTATGGCCACAATGGGAATTATTCCGCTTTGGTTTGTTGTTCCCAACAGGAGCAGAGGGATTTCTGGTGAAATCGAGGAATCTTGGGAAAACTCTGGGAGATGTTCTGGTTCCCAATCCCAGCCCAGGGGGGTTACAGACAGGGAGAGAAAAGTTACGGAGAGACATTTCCATGGAATTTATAAATCCAGAGGGAAGGAAGCAAGTTCTCTATGGATTTATAGGGATTGAGGGAGATCAATTGATTGATAGAGAATTATAGACATTTATCTATTGATTTATAGACATTCACCTAGAGATTTATAGAAACATTTATAGATACTTATTTATTGATCTATTGACACATTTATATATTTCTATAGAGATTTATAGATATTTCACTATAGATTTACAGAGATTTGAAGATAATTATCTATAGATTTATAGATATTATTCTATGGATTTATGAACACATTTAGAGATATTTCTCTATAGATTTACAGACACATTTATAGATCTTTATCTACAGATTTATAGAGCTTTATGTATTAATTTAGAGAGATTCACAGACATTTATCCATAGATTTATTAGTTATTTCTCTAGAGATTTATACATATTTGTCTATAGATTTCTAGGATTTATACATCTATTAGGTTAATAGAGATTTATAGACATTTACCCACAGATTTATAGATATTTCTCTAGAGATTTATAAAGATATTTACATATTTACTTATAGGCTATAGAGATTTATAGACATTTATCTATAGATTATGGAGATATTTATAGATATTTATCTATAGACTTACAGACACATTTATAGATATTTCGCTAGAGATTTACAGAGATATTTATCTATAGACTTACAGACACATTTATAGATATTTCGCTAGAGATTTACAGAGATATTTATCTATAGATTACAGAGAGACTTCGAGATATTTATCTGTAAATTACAGAGATTTGGAGATATTTATCTACACATTTACAGATATTTCTAGACATTTCTCTATAAATTTACAGAGATTTAGAGATATTTACCTATAGATTGACAGATATTTATCTGTAGATTTATAGATCTTTATCTCTAGATTTTTAGAGATATTTATAGATATTTATCTATAAATTTAGATATTTATAAATTTATAGCAATATTTATAGATCTTTATCTGTAGAGTTATAGCGATATTTACATATATTTATCTGTAGATTCATACAGAGACTTTGAGATATTTATCTATAGATTAAAGAGATTTATAGAATTTAAAGATCTTTATCCATAGATTCATAGATATTTCTCTATAAATTATAGAGAGATTTATGGATATTTATCTATAGATTTATAGATACTTATCTAGAGATTATAGAGAGATTTATAGATATTTACCTACATATTTCTCTTTATATTTCTATGGATAACATTCATAAAGAGGTGCATTTTAAATAAATTTTACCTAAATCTGCTGTATCTTTATATAGATATCTCTAGATCTTTATGTCTCTTATATATCTTTCTATATCTTCCTTATCCACATATTGAATATTTTATATATATTTATTTTTTTTTACATATCATATTATATTATATATTAAACTATATTATACAGAGAGACCCAGAAGAGTTCAGGTATTTTTATATCTCTGGGTTTATATTTTATATCTATACTATAGATAAAATATATTTTTATTTTTTATATATATATATCTATATATTTTACATAGCTGTTGAAGAGCTCCAGCATTTATATCTATAGTTTTATATATTTCTCTATTGATATATCTATTTATCTTTATAAGA
>VYXB01003723.1:47975-59619 GCA_013397135.1 Pachyramphus minor
ATAAAATATATGTTATATAAAATATATGTAATATAAAGATGAAATATATATACAGTAGATGTAAAATATATACAACATATATGTAAAATAAATATAAACTATATATTATATAAATATATATTAAATATATGTTAAATATATGTAAAATATTAACCCCCCAGTGGGCTGGACAAGAGGAACGATCAAAACAGGGAAATAGCTGGAATATCACTAATATTTGGGAACTGATTGGATACAAAGCACTCCAGAATCCCCAAACCGATTAAGGCTCTGGCATGGCAGCAGCGAGAACCTCACTCCATCCACTTTATTCCCGGGAAACAACGGGATAAACCCCATGAAACCAGGGATTTCAAGATGGATTTGGAAAATACGGATTTGGGCGACGATTCTAAGCATTTGCTTCGCTCCAGATTTCGGGAAAACTTCCCGGGCACATCCAAGTCCGGGGGGAACTTCCCGGGCGCATCCAAGCCCAGTGGAAAGTGCCCGGGCACATCCAACCCCGGGGAAACTTCCCGGCTGCATCCAAGCCTGGGGGATCTGCCCGGATGCATCCGAGCCCTGGATAAAGTGCCCGGGCACATCCAAGCCCGGCACTTCTAAGCCCGGACACGTCCAACCCCAGGCATATCCAAGCCCGAGGGGAACTTGCCCGGGCACATCCAAGCCCGGGGGCATCCAAGGCTTGAGCGCAGCGCGCTGGGAGCGGCGCCTCGTGCACCCCAAAAGCCGCCCCTCCGACTCCCCCAAAGCCGTCGGCGGCTCTTCCCGTAGTTCCCGAATTGCCGGCGGTGCGGCGGGGCCCGCGCTCGCCCTCATCGACATTCCGGCGGGCGCGCCGGTGGGAGCAGCCGGAGCGCCATTGACATGCAAATGGCCCTGAGGAGCCCAGCGCGGGGGTGCCCCCGCTCCGCTCCGCGCCGCCCGCCGGGAGCTGCCCGATCCCACGAGCGGCCGGCGCCGGGAACAAAGGGCTCCTTGTTGGCTCCTTGTTGGCGCCGGGAGCCGCGCTCGGGGCCGCCCCAGTGCCACCCGAGGGCCGCGGGCTGGCAAAGCCCGGGCTCCACAGGCCTCTTCCCGGCGGGAGACAGAGAGCCGGGGCCGGGAGACACCCCCGAGGGCCGCCGTGGGTCCCTCAGCGGCCGGGCAGCCGCAGCGGAGCGCGCCCTGGGCAGCCCTTGCGGTGTCCGACCGCCCTTTCCCGGGAAAAATTCCTGCTGCTGCCCGAGCCGGACATCCCCTGGTGCGGCCTCTCTCACGCCATGTCCTCATCCCGTGTCCTCTCATCCCATCTCCTCTCATTCCATATCCTCATCCTGTGTCCCCATCCCGTGTTCTCTCATCCCATGTCCCCATCCCGGGTCCTCTCATCCCGTGCACAAACAGGAGCTAAGGGATTGGGAAAATCACTTCTGCACCTGCCTCCTGGACAGCCCCCAAAATCTCCAATCCCACTGTTTTCCCTCGTCTCTCTAATTTCATGGATAATCTCCACCTGCCACAAGGCTGCTCAATGATAAACAACACCTGCAGCAGAAGAAAAATCTTGGGAATCTCTCACATAATGCAGAATAATAGGGAATAATAGAGACAGAGGTGCCAGAACGCCAGGGGAAAAGGAAAATTGGGAACATTCTTTGAAAAGAACAAGATTTTTGGGAATGTCTCGGACTGTTTCGGAAAGAACATGGGTTTATTGTGAGGATTCTCAGAAAATAAATGGGATTTTAGGGAATGGTTTGGCGCATTTCACAATAAATACTGATTTATTGTGAATGTTAGAAAATGTGGGAATTTAGGGAATATTTTGGGCCATTTCACAATAAACATTAATTTATTGTGAATATCTGAAAATAAAAGTAATTTAGGGAGTGTTTTGGAGTGTTTCCAAATGAATATCAGTTTATTGTGAACATTCTCTGGAAATAAAGGAATTTTAGGGAATTTTTTTTTATCTTTTCACAATAAATATTAGTTTATTGTGAATATCTGAAAATAGGGAAATTTAGGGAATGTTTTGGGACATTTCACAGTAAACATTAATTTACTGTCAATATCTGAAATAAAAGAAATTTAGGGAATGTTTTGGAGTGTTTCCAAATAAATATTCAATTTATTGTGAATGTTCTCCGGAAATAAAAGGAATTTAGGGAATGCTTTGGATTGTTTCACAATAAATATTGGTTCATTGTGGATATCAGAAAAAAAGGGAATTTTGGGAATGCTTTGGGCCGTTTCACAATAAATACGGATTTCTTGTGAATATTCCTGAGGGACACATGGGATTTTAAGGGATGCCTCAAAGGTTTCCCAGGTGAACATTGATTTCCAGTGAATATTCCCTGCAAATGAAGGGAACTTCGGGAATGGTCAGGGAAGGCTGGGCTCGGGAATTCTCCCCGCATCTCGACTGCCCTGTAAAGCCAGACTTGCTCAAGCTGGGCCGGATTTATCCCTGTGGGGGGAAGGCTGGGAGGCTCCGGATGAATCCCTAAATCCAGCTACTCTCTCCTTCCACTCCAGAAGAACTCCAAGTGCACCAAGAGTGTTTTCCAAGGCTGGGGGAGGAAAGGAGCAGAAAAAAGCACGTCCCTACGGAGCACAGCCTTCCTCATCCCAACTTTTTCCTCAGGAAAAAGCTGCAGATGTTTCTATGAAAAAGAAATCCCAGAGGGGTTTTTTACAGGACAAGGAAACACGGGGAGCAAGTTTAAGGGCATTATTTTGGGAGGCACCAGTTGGTTGATGTGGAATTGCTGGGAATTTGGCTCCCGGTGCCTCAGCATTCCCAGACGGCACAGGGAGGAAAACTGGAATGAAAATATATCCGTGTTTATCCCAAAATCCTATAAAAGGACCCACAAGCTCTGCTCTGAAGATTCAAACCTTTCCAAAGCACCCCCCCACTGCGGGGCCTCCCTGCTCCCAATTCGGGAATATGTCGGGATCAGAGTCACCATTTTGGGAGAAAGGAGGAGGTCTCAAAGGGTTTCATGTCCAGAGATATCAAAAGCGATTGCAATTTGAGCCAAAAGCAATTCCCAAAATTATCAAAATAAACAACATAGCAAAATCCTAAATTCTCAGGATTTTCCCCACAGAGCCACAGCCCTGGATTTCTTATTAATTCCAGTCTTTTGCCTTTTTTTTTTATGGTGTTTCTACACCTTCCTGGTTTTGTTATTTTTTTCTTGCTGCCTCCAAAACGGGAAAAACGAGACAAAGAGTTAAAGCTGGAGAGGGAGAGAATCCACCAAATCCATCCAGATGGAAAGGAAATTATCCCTCCTGGAAAAACCCAACTGCCGCTTCTGCTGCAAAGCTCAGGGGCTGCTTTTTAAGGGAAAATTATGTGGATTTCACTGGAATATTTGTCTCAGGTTGAAGAGGTGGGGAAAAACCTGGAAATCATCCTTAGAAAAAGTTGGAATATTTTTCCTTTGTTGTGGAAACAGACGGGATTCAAGTGTGGAATTTTCCTGATGAAATTCATTCAGATTAAAGGGAACGTGGAATCCAAAACCATGGCTCAGGGAAAAATCCGTGGATTTTGAATTCCTGGTATATTTTTTGTTGGTATCGATGCAGCATTGAGCCCAGAATGTCACAGGCGGGAAGAAAACGGGATGAATTGGGAACAGCTGAAGATCCTTCCCTGAACGGCTGCCAAGGGCTGGGATCGGAGAATCCGGGAGGTCCGGCTGCTTCGCAGGCCCCTCCGAGCTCTGGGATATGGCTCCAGGGACATCTGGGCCCTTCTCCCAAAGCCTCAGAGGAGCCTCATCCAGGCGGGATTGGGGAAAAGCACCAGATTACATCCCTGGTTTCTCCCAGCTGGGCAAGAGCAGGATGAGGAGCAGGGATGCAGGTTGGGAATCCCGGGATGCTCTGCACCTGCAGGTACTCAGCCTGGTGGAGCAGGAATGTGGGAACAGGAACATCCACCTTCCGATGGAGAGGTGGCCCCATGAGGCTGGAAGTGGCTCCAGAGAGAGCAGGAGGCTCCCAGCAATCCCTGCTCCCCTTGCCACACCTGGATCTGCCAGGAATACTGACACCTTTCCCGCTTTTCTATCAATTTGTCAGGAGATTGAGCCCAAATGAATCCATTTAAAGCAATTCCTTCTGCCACTGAACTTCCCAGTGATTTATCCTACAATTATTTTTTATTTCCTAGGAATTCCTGCCCTTTATCCCAGGAAACCAGCTCATCCTGATCTTTTCTTGCTGCTCCATCCCTCCAATTAAAATTCCTGACATTATTAAAGATCAAAGCTCCTTCCCTCCATTATTCCCATTCAGATTCCTCTGCTCTCCCTGCCAGCACCACTTCCCTGCTTTGTTTCCTCCGCTCCGGCACCGGGAATGTCGGTCAGGATGCGGTGATCCTGCCATTCCCACCCTGTTTAATGAGGGCTTTTCCCAGCATGAAGGGGAGCATGGAATGTGTTCCATGACCTTCCAGCTGGGAGGACTCACCCTGTGCGGGTGCCCAAGTGCACTTGGATCACCAGATCGGCTCCGACATTTTCATGCCAAATCCCTGCTCCTCTCCCCCTGCTCCCAACCTGGATGACTTTCCCAAGCTATTCCCTCACCAATTCCTGAACAAAGCAGCTCCAGTGTTTTGCAGCAAACAGGTTGAGCTCCATTAGCCTCTGGATTCAGCAAACAATCCCTTTTCCACCCCAAAATCCCAGGAAATTCATGGAGGAAAGTATGGAAATATGGACAATCTAGGATATTAATAGATGGGGAAAAAAGGCACCATAAGGCATAGGATAATTCCCAGGGAGCCCCAATTTTTATCAGGATATTCCTATAAATTATAACCTATGAGACACATATCCTGGTATCGTTGTTTTCCATGCACCATTTCCATGCCAGGCTGAAGTTCCAAACACCTGCAAGTGCCCTCATCCCATTTTTTCCAAGCCTAAACCCTCTGGGAGGTGTCACCCCTTTTGGGGCAGGGGGGTGGATGGAATGCTGAGGAACAATGAGATGCAGAAAGGAATATTTTGGAAATATTTTTCCAGAAAAAAACACTAAAAACTTGTCACCGCTTTGGATTCTGCCTTGTTTCGTTTTCAAGATCATCCAGGGGTGATGTTCTACCAGGACTGGCTTCAAGATGTTCCTGTCTGGCAAATTATTCTGATAAATCCTTAAAGCCCAGCCCTGCTCACTTTACAAGGTCCTTGTCATCCTGTTTTGCCGTGGAAACATTGGATACAAAGGCCTTGCAAGCGAAATGATGGCTCAGGTTGGCTCGGGGGGAATATCCCACCCTGGCTCCCCCTTAACAAGGGGTTTTGTGGCTGAATTCCCAAGTTTAATGAGAGAATCCGTGGTTTCCCTTTGAATGGGAGAACACAGGGAAGGCTTGGAGAGCTCCCAGTGTTTTATGGAAATTACAGGGATAACATTTGGAACCAAAGTCGCTGGAAAACATCTGAGAGACCAAAGGAACAACAGGGCCGAAGAGGTTTGAGAGCCTCCGAGGATTTTTAACCTCTTCCTGTTCACCAGATGGGAATATAAACAGAGTCCCCCTTTTTCCCATGGGAAGCAGGAATTGGTAGGGAAAAAAGTCCTGATCCTCAGAGGAGAAGCTGCTTCCACATCCTGACATGATCCAGCATCATGGATTTGGGAATGGTCACCCAAAGGGGTTGTGGATTCCCCATCTTTGAATGGAAACCAAACCAGGATTCTGGGATTTTAAGGAATCACATCCACAACCCTTCCAGCTCCCTGGGACAGAAAAGAGCCCTCCCTGTGTAATGGTTTGGGTGGGAAGGAATCTTAAGGATCAACCAGTGCCATCCCTGCCATGGGCAGGGACACCTTCCATAGCCCAGGTTATTCCAGCCTGGCCTTGGACACTCCCAGGGATGCAGGGGCAGCCACAGCTTTGCTGGGATTTTCCATCCCAGCCCCTCACCACTCTCCCAGCCAGGAATTCCTGCCCAGTTTCCCATCTAATACTGGTGGGAAGCCATTCCCTGTGTCCTGTCCCTCCATCCCTTGTCCCAAGTCCCTGTCCAGCTCTCCTGGAGCCCTCTTAGCCACTGGAATTTGCTCCAAGGTCTCCCTGGATCCTTCTCTTCTTCAGGTGAACATTCCCAGTTCTCCCAGCCTGGCTCTACAGGGGAGTGGCTCCAGCTCCTGGATCATCTCTGTGATGATGCACAATGAGCTTCCCGGGGTGAAGAGACAGGAACGACGCAGAAGTACGACCCCGGTTCCCAGCACTGTCCTTTTCCTGGGAAAAGGCCTATTGAAGCTGTTTGTCATTCCGGAGCTGTCCGTGCTGCTCCGCACGTGCTCCATCCCATCAGTCTCAGCGTCAGGATATCAGGTACCACATGCCCAGCAAACGTGACAAGGAGTAGAAACTTCCATATGTGCCTCCCAGATCCGGGCCTGGAGGGAATGGCTGCTCCGCCAGCCCCGGCGCTGCCAGGAGCGCAGAGTAGGACTGGCTCCGGCTCCACATGGAGCTGCTCACAAGTTTTCCAAAGCTGGGCTGGGAATCAATCATTTTGCAAAGCTTGTCCAAGACTGGTCAGCACGGAACCATCTCCACAGAGTGATTGATTCCAACTGGGAATACATATTAACAAGGGAAGGACCTGGGGAAAAGCAACACTTCCCAAGGGTTTGAAATGTGGGAGCAGGGCAAGGACACCTTCCATAGCCCAGGTGATCCCACCCGGCCTGGGATGCTCCCAGGGATCCAGGGGCAGCCACAGCTTCTCCGGGAATTCCATCCCAGCCCCTCCCCACCCTCACAGCCTGGAATTCCTTCCTGTTAGGGATTACAAATAAGCGATAATTTTTCCAAGGAAGCCAATAGTTCCAAGCCACCAAGGCAGAGCTAGGAAGTTTCAGACAGAGGGTGAAATTCTGCCAGGAACTTCAGGAAGGAACCAAGCTTTGGATTTCTGGGAGTCCCTGAGATCCCTATGTGGGAGTCTTGAGCTCTGCTCCAGCAGCTGAGGGGCCACATTCCACCCAGGGGCTGTGTAGAATCCTGGAAGGGTTTGGGGTGGGAAGGCTGGGAAAGCTCCTCCAGTGCCACCCGTATCATGGGCAGGGACACCTTCCATGGTGCTCCCAACCTCATCCAAGCTGGGCACGGAGATGCTCCCAGGGCTGGAGCCCCTCAGACGTGGAGCCAGGCTGTGATAGCTGAGGGTGATCACCTGGAGAAAGAAAGAATCCAGGGAGACTTTGGAGCAAATTCCAGGGCCTGAAGGGGCTCCAGGAGAGCTGGGGAGGGACTTGGGACAAGGGATGGAGTGACAGGACACAGGGAATGGCTTCCCACTGATTTAAATGGCAAAGTAATCACGGATTGGAAGGGATTTTAAGGATCAGCTCATTCCACTGGGCAGGGACACCTTCCATGCCCATGGAACTAGAGAAGCTTTAAGGTCCCTTCCAACCCAAACCATTCCATGATTTTGCCTGGAAAGAAGACAAGGCCTAGAAGTTGGTTTCCCTTTCTGTTTCTCCTTTCCATCCTTCCAGCTTTTTCCCCAGGGAATTGAGGATGTGTGATCCCACCTAAGCAAGGCCCAGCACCACTGGAATCACAGAATTATTTCACTTGGAAAACCCCTCCAAGATCAAGTCCAACTATCCACAGTCACCTGTAATTCACATCCACATGTTTGGGGAACAATTTCAGGGATGGGAACTCCACCATCCCCTGGGCAGCTGTTCCGTGCTTCCCTTCCCTTCCATCTCTCCCAGTGCTAGCCTGGCACTCAGGAATGTGGTGGGAATGGTCACACCACAACAGCCCGACACCCAGGAGTTCGTGAGGAATTCCTCAAATTGCCTCGTCCTTAAAACAGAAGCATAGACCCTTTCCCCACCTTCTCAAGGCACATGGAAAGCAGGGATCAAGCCCAAAGTATCCCTATTTTGGCTCTTGCTTTGAATTTTCCCAGGTGGATTTGAAGCCTGTAAAGCCTGGAATATTTATGAAGCCATTATATCCCTTGGATACTTTTCCAAAGCTGCCACCCTTTGGAAAAGGGAAAGGAAGAAGCAGAGGGATTCAACCCCACCATTAACACTGTTCTTGGAATAAGGAGAGAAAGGGTCCTTAGAAAAACCCGATTGCTTGGGAACAAAGCTGGGAATTTGGTCATGGAGAGTGTTTTTAGGCCGGGAATTCCGAGTGCAGGGAGGCAGAGGCACACATGCCATACATTTGTATTACACTGGAATTGTAGCATTCCTTGGAACTCCTCCCTCTTTGCCGAGCTCCTGTGGGATGTCTGTGCTGTTTGCCTGCTGGCCCTGACTCCCGGCCAAAAGCAATTCCCAAACAAAAGGGGACAGGAAATCATATTTCCACAGACAGTTTCATCCCTTAGAGTGACCTCATGTGCATACGGCATTCCCCCAGATCCCAGGGGAAGCAGGATTTAGGGGAGCAGCCACAAGCCAACACCAGCTATTCCCACTGGTGGCATTCCCGAGGCTGGGATTTTGGACAAGGCAAGGCCTCCCAGCAGCCCTGACTGGGGTGGGAGGAGGTCAAGCCAACCCGAGCCTCCATGAGCTATATCCTGGCTGGAAAAGCTCAGGAAGGAGCTTTCCAGTGGGAATTTCCAAGCAGATTCGCACTCACCTGGTGGCAGCCCTGTAAGTTGGAATCTCGTCCGTATGATGAGTAGGAACCTCTTTCTGTTTTATCTGGGAAGAGAGAGAAAATTCACATAAATACATGAAAAACACAGAAACACACATAAAGCTTCTCCAAGGGCTTTAGAAGATGCTCATCCCATTTTCCCAATGCTGATTTCATATGCATTTATATATATATTCCATAGATAAATCAGCACTGCTGCCACTGGAATGCATAGAAAGGGATTCGCATTTTTCCTACGGGGATGGATCAGATGGGAATTCCTGGTGACGGTGATGGGAATTAAGCTTCCTAATCCTGGCTGTGCTGCTCCTAGAGCTGGGATTTGATGGAATTCCATGGGCTGGGTGAAGGTGGGAGCTGATCTCCCGCCGAGGCACCCAACATTCCCACCTCCTGGCTCTCCCAGCTTCCAGGAGCTGCTGGGGATGTGCTTCCCTGCTCTTTTCCAGGAAGAAATTCCCTCGTGATCCACCTGGGAAGGAGACGTGGATTGGGCATTGGGAATTTGCCAGAAGGGCCGGGAGCCGAGCGGGGATGTCTGTGCCTGCCCCAAGTCCCCTTTTCTGTTCCCTCTCTTTTTTCCCAGGAAGCTTTGAACACTCCTATCCCAGAGCCCAATTCGCAGCCTCAGCCATGCCGCTTTTCCAGAGGGCAGAAAGGGGGATTTTTTGGGATTGAACAGGCGAAGTGAGTGAGGGAAGAGAAGGTTTGTGCCGAGCATGAAGAGGTGGCTGAGCAGCAGTGCCCCACGTGTTCCCAGACAAAGAGCAGGCAAGAGGGCTGATTCCAAACATCCTGCCAGGGAAAGACCACCCTTCGGGAGAGGAGAAGCCCGGCAGGGGAAGGTGGGAGGTACCACTGACAAAACATGCAGAAGGCAGTAAAAATCCCCCCTAAAATTCCTGGTATTCAGAGGCAGCAAAGCCTCATCTGCAGTGCCTGCCATGAGGGAGTGGATACTCCCTGTGATTCCCAGGGATGCTCTGCACCCAGGAGCTGGGTTTGCTGCTGGGGTCCGTGTTCCCAATCCCAGCCACATTCCATAAAGAAGCCAAGGCAAGGCAGATTGTCAGACAAAGGCTGCTGGAGCTCACTGAAATCATTCCCGAAATACATGGTCACATCCCAACTCTAAGAGCCTTTGATATCCATCCACCAGCTCTGAGGGCCCTTTGTGGACACAGTTTGGTGATTCCAAGGCACTTGGAATCAAAATTCCTTCTCCCCATCCCAATTTAAACCTCTGGAGCCTTTTGTTTCTTCCTTGGTTTTGTTGTTTTCCATATAAAATATCCCAGGACCTGCCAAGTATTATTGTGATTGATGGAGGATTCAGCCTAACTTTGGGAAGCCCTTCGAGCTGGGTACTCCAAGATCACGGATAACCCTCCACTTGGGAATACCAGAGATAAGTCATGACTGAAACCACAATGAAATCCGAATGGGGAATCTACGACTTCAATGCTGAGATGGGATAATTCAATCCACGTGCCACTTCCCGTCACTCCCAAGAGGGCCAGGAAGTCTTTGGGAACAACGAGTGGTGGGGATCGGGAGGCCAAAATTCCCGAAAGGAAACATGGGCTGCGGGGAGCGAGTGGGAGCACCTGAGCAGCCCCTCTGCCATCATCTCAGGCGCAGCTTAATTTGCATTTGGGCAGAAATATTTACCCCAGCACCAAAATAAACCCCCCGCAAATTACAAGTTGTCAGGGCTGGGCCGCACTGCCGCTCGCGTGGGGGAGGAACAGGGACCGCCGGAGACGTGAATCATTCCCGGTAATTTGAGTGTTTCCATGACATCAATGGGCACCCGGCCAGGGCTCTGTCGAAGGCTCTGAGGTACCAAAGCGGCTCCGCAGCCAGCGGGAGATTGACTTGGCTGGGGTTTTTTTTAAGGATTGTGCTCCTCGGGAAAGATTTCGTCTCCGGCAGCCGCTTTTCCCACCGAAACCGGCGCTCCAGAGCTCCGGAGAGAGTTTTGAGGTGGCCGCCAGGAGTGACCCAAAAGACACCTCCTGCACGCCCCAAATCCAGGGAGAACTCTGGGAGCCGTTAAAAAACCCCGGATGGAGAGTCTGTGCGGGTTCTGTGTGGGTTCTGTGTGGATTCTGTGCGGGTTCTGTGTGTGTTCTGTGTGTGTTCTGTGTGGATGCTCTGTGGATTCTGTGTGTGTTCTGTGTGGGTTCTGTGTGGGTTCTGTGTGGATTCTGTGTGGGTTCTGTGTGGGTTCTGTGTGGATTCTGTGCGGGTTCTGTGTGGATTCTGTGTGGGTTCTGTGTGGGTTCTGTGTGGATTCTGTGTGGGTTCTGTGTGTGTTCTGTGTGGATGCTCTGTGGATTCTGTGTGTATTCTGTGTGGAGACTTTGCAGAGAGTTTGTGGAGAGTTTGAGGATTTTCCCCTCACCCATAACACCCGTAACCATCAAACCATTCCTGCTGGGCCGACAGGGAACATCTTCCCTATAAATTATCCATTCCCAATTACCTCCGCTCCCGTCGCTTCCCTGGCACATCCCAACGAGCCCTGTGACAACACCCAGCTCTTTAAACATCAATGGCTCGGGTGAGAAAAGCCGCTCCTCAGTTTGCCCCCGTTTCCCGGGAATTCAGCGTTTGCTGTGGATCGGGAAGGCAGAAGGTGCAGGTGCCCTGGCGGTGCTGGGAGGGTTTCGGAGGGAAAGCAGAGGGAGCGCTTTCAGTGCCGTGGCTTTCCCGATGCATCCACTGCGGAATTTTCAAGCCAAGCCTCCAGTACTAGAATGCGGCAGGCGCTGCGGATATTTTTTGGCACAGAGACAAGGGTGGCAGTGCCAAAGCCCCATGGCTACAACTCCTCAAAAGAGGCAGGAGCGGAGCATTCTGCACTCCCGTTTTTCCCATCCAAGCGGTCACAGCCACGTTTTCCCAGAAAAAAGGCCCCGCTAGCTGGATTTGGGAAAAAAACACACCCCTACGCCATGGGGG
>VYXB01003723.1:69998-85696 GCA_013397135.1 Pachyramphus minor
AACCCGCGCCCGGCCCGGGCAGCGCGGCGGAAGGTCGGCAGCGGGGCACGGGAGCCCGCATGCAATTCCTCGGGGGACACGGAACGGCTGGGTGGGGAGGATCGGCGCGTTCCACCCCCTGCAGTGGGCAGGAATACCTTCCATAGACCAGGTTATTCCAACCTTGGACATTTCCAGGGCTCCAAGGGCAGCCACAGCTTCGCTGGGAATGCCATCTCAGCCCTTCACCACACTCACAGTCAGGAATTCCTTCCCAGTATCACATGGAAACCAGAGAGAAGCCACTCCCTGTGTCCCGTCTCTCCATCCCTTGTCCCAGGTCCCTCTTCTTTAGCCTCCTTTAACCCTCCTTTAGCCACTGGAAGGGGCTCTAAGTCTCCCTGGGGCCTTCCCTTCTCCACGTGAACACCCCCAAGGATGAGCACAGACCTCATGGTGCACACGGATACCGTGATCGACCTAATTCCCACTCCAAGATATTCCCATAGGGCTCCAGCACCCCAGAGCCTCCTATTGTCCTGGATGAACACCAAAGAGGAACCACGTTCCAAGCACTGCATCCCTGCTGCTCCTTCCCGAGCCCCAGGAAAGGCAAATGCTGCAGGAAGGAGGGATTTTCACCTATTCCGTAGCGGAGCAGCAGTGGGTGACGTTGGCACAACACTGTCCCTCATCTCCTTCCACATGGATGGAACAGGGATGAATCCAGGGCATGGCACCCACCTCAACCTGAGCGTGACCTGACCACTTCCCAACAAAGCCTGGGAAGATCCACAGAAATGTCAGCCAGCTGTGGCTGCATCAGCTGGACAACCAGAGAGGGGAGAGAGACAACTCATCTTTGGAAAACCAACGAGGAAAAAGCCCTTTGGAAGCTTAAGGAATAAAGAGGTGAAGGATCAAACCCCTGTGGTGACCTGGGGGAGGCACCCACATCCCGATGGGATTTGGGGATACCTGCTCCCCATACAGAAACTGCAGGAAGCAAAACTACTAAAGCCCCCAAAATAGAAACAACCCCCCTTTTTTTGCCCCAGAATTTCTTTCGAAGTTGCCTGAGCTGCAACAGCTGCTGCGTTAAAAATATAAGGAAAAATGGGATTTCTGAGAGGATTCGAGGAAGACACGAAGGCACTGAGCTGAAAATGCCCCCTTTGGTTTGGACCAACCAATTATTAATCCCCTGCTTTTCCTGGGAAGGGCTGGAAGGGGTTTGTGTCACTCTCACCTTCCAGAATGCCCCCACTGGCATGGATAAATCCCCCTTTTTTCTGGCTCCAGCACAAAAAGCAGATGTGAATGGCTCCTTTCACATGAAATTTCTCAAAGCTGAGCCAGTGCAGCTCAACATCAAAGGCACCCAAACCCCACCTCCTCCCCCTTCCCAGACAATTGCAGGAATCTGGTGTCCTTTGGAAAAGGTAGACCGCCAAGTCAGGAAAATAATGATCGTGGGTTCCCTCTGCCCCAGTCCCTGCTACCTCCACGTCCAAGGGCTGGGAATTCTCTCCTGTATTCCTGCAGATCCCTTTCCTGTCAGAGAGGAGCATCCCAGGAGGGATGGAGGGACAGGACACAGGGAATGGCTTCCCACTGGTTTAGATGGGAGACTGGGAAGGAATTCCTGGCTGGGAGGTTGCCACAGGTTGCTCAGAGAGGCTGTGGATTCATCCCTCAAAGTTGTTCCAGGCCAAGTTGGAGCAACCTGGTTCATGGAAAGTGTCCCTGCCCATGGGAGGAGGTGGGAATGAGATGATCCTTAGAATCCCTTCTATCCCAAATCATTCCGTGATTCTGCAATGGAGCTCTCCAGGTCCACATTCCCATATGATTCCTATGACACATCCAAACTTCTCCGAGTTCATAATCCATGAATCCACTGCAGATGGACCCAAATCCTGCAATCTCCCACTCCACCCTCCCAGTGCAGCCACAGGAGATGGATAATTATCCCTAATGAAACCCAGCACAGACTGGAATCTCTGTCCACCCACCCTGCACCTCCCACTGAGATTTGTTCCTCGGATTCCCCTGCTGACCTCGGGAAGTCACAGCTTTATGGCCCCTTATTGAGGAAAATGCGTTCCTCCCGCCCCAGCAGGACCTTCCCACGGCCAAGAGGGGCTGGAATTTCTGTAATTCCTCTAAATGAGCAACAATGGAAATGGAAATGGAAAATTAGGGATCTGGAAGGAAGGAGCAAGCGGAAAAGCAGGAATATGCTCCGCATTCCTTTGTCCTTTTTGCCTTCCACTCTTAGCTCTCTCCCGTCCTGACTCCTCTGTCCTTCATTATCCCCTTTCCTGTGGTGATGCTCCAAACTGGCAAAAATTCCTGAATGCACAGGCCCGGAAACTGGCCCGAATTCCAAATATAATCCCAAATCTAGGCCAGGGGTATATTTGGCAAACACAAATCCCTGCCAGATTTACAGAGCTCTAATAATAAGGTGACGAGGACCGTGGCAGGATTAGGGACGCGGCTCCCTTGGCCCTCCCAAAGTGCCAAAAGAGTTTCCTTTGACTTCTATTCACCCTTCCCAACGGATCTCACACCATCAACTCCAGGGGCCGGCAACTGGGGAGGGAAATTGAACCCCCAAAAGATCAACCAGCCCTATTTTGGGATTGGAGGAGTTTGGATGTGCTCTTTTCCATTAGCTCTAGGATGTGTTGCTCCCCATTAAGAAGGTACATGAGTCCACACAGAGCACGGAAAGGACAAGGAGATTCCCAGCATTCCTGGTGTCCTCAGATGGATTTCATCATCAGAATCCATCATCAGATGGATTTCATCATCAGAATTCTCAGATGTATTTCCAGAGCCCAGGTTGCCATTCTCTTTGGAGCCCATGTTCTGTTCTATGTACCAGGGAAGCTGCAGGTTTCCAGCACCCTTTTTTCCTTCTGTATCCATCACCAAAGTCCTTTTTACATGTTTAAACCTCCTAAAGTCCCTCATCACCCTCATTCCCATACCAGACGGTCCATCTCCGGTCAGGAGCAGAGGGACACCCCCTTGTGCCACATCCACATCCACAGCTGCGCATGTCCAATCCCTGGAACATCCAAGGCCAGGTTGGACAGGGCTTGGAGCAACCTGGGCTCTGGAATGGGGTTGAAATGAGATGACCCTTAAAATCCCTTCCAACCCAACCCATTCCAGGATCCTATAAAAAATAAACTATATTAGGAGGAACTTTTTAGGGCTTTTATAACTAGAGGAGCCATGTCCCAATGCCCAGGTCCAAGCCACGTCCAAGTGGCCATTCCAATGTCAAGGGCTCATCCCTGTGGCAGGACTCTCCCACCCAGATCCTGATGGATTTTCTCTTCCCTCTCTTTCAAGTGCAGCCTGTTCCCCCAAGCCCTGTTCTCCTCAGCAAATCCCATTACATGATGGAACAAACATGTGGAGGGAACAAGCCGAGCTTCAAAGCCCAGGCCCTTCCCAACATTCTCCAGGTGTGCGCCACATGAGCGGGGCCCGGGATCATGACTGCTGGGGGGTGGTGATGACAGCTCTGGAGAACAGGATCAAAACCATCCCACATGGAAAAAGAATATCAAAGCCAGCCAAAGACTTGCTCTACCAGGCAAGGAGGGGGGGCTGACTCCAAGAAATCCTCCTGGGAATGCCAGGATGGGGAAACAGGGGAAGCAAACAGGACACGCTGGGTTGGCCACACTCCAACAGCGTATATGGGGTTACAAACCAGATCCCAACTAATGCAGCTTCCTACCGGGATGGGGGCAGGAAGGCAACTCCCCAGGTGGATCTGAAAACAGATATTCAGCCTGTGGAAGCCAAGTGCTCCTGAGGGGATTGTCTTGTTCCCCATTGTGAGGGAGGTCCCCACTGCCCCCTGTTGTTAGAGGGGTCCACACTGCCCTCAGCAGACCCTTTTAGGGGGTTCACACCTCACCATTTCTCAGCAGACCCTTGAAGGGTTTCTTGCCTCTCAGCCCCCCCACCCTCAGCAGCCCCCGTGAGGTGTCTCCCACTGAACCCCTCAGTGCCCATGAGGGGTTTCAGCTCCCCCAGCCCTCAGCAGACCGTTTTAGGAGTTTCTCACCTCACCATCTCTCAGCAAACCCTTTCATGCCTGTTCTGCTCCTCAGCATCCTCAGCTCTCAGCAGCCTCCGTGAGAGGTTCTTGCTCCTCAGCCCCCCAGCCCTCGGCAGCCCCATGAGGTGTTTCCTGCCATTATGAGCCCTCAGCACCCATGAGGGGTTTCCTGCCCTTCAGAACCCTCAGACCCTTTGAAGGTTTTTTTTCAGCCCCTCCAGCCCTCAGGCTACATTTAATTATTCCTTTTTAAATGTTTTTTGGGTGCTCAGCCCACAACGGGGCAGGTCCGGGAAATGAAAATCAAGAAGGGAATGGGGAAAGGCAAAGGCAGGGGGAAGGAGATAAAATCATGGAATGTCTTGGGTTGGAAGGGACCACCTTGTTCCAACCCCCTGCCACAGGCAGGGACAACCTTCCACTATCCCAGGTTATTCCAACCTGGCCTTGGACACTTCCAGGGATGGGGAAGCCACAACATCTCCAGAAAACCTGTGCCAGGGACTCCCCACCCTCCCAGCCAGGAATTCCTTCCCAAAATCCCGTCTAGCCCTGCCCTGTGGATGCTGAGGGCACTAAGGATGGCCAGGAAGTGTTTGGCTGGATAAACCTGGAATAGTCCTTTTTCTGCTCTTATTTAAGGATTCTGGGATGGCTCCTCTCTAGTTTAATCCCTCCACTGATGTTCTCACCCACCGTGTGATCCCCCAGTCTGGAATAATCCCTATTTCCTTCAATATTTCTCACCTCTCTCCTGGGAAATTTAGAGCCGATTCTGGCATCTGTTCCCCGTCCTCTTTTGTGAACACTGAGGCGAAAAATCCATTTATTTTTCAGCAGTGTCTACATCATCTGTCAATAAATTCCCCTTTCCAGCTCTGAAAGGTCCTAAAAATTCCCTATTCTGGCCTTGTGCTCCTTCCACGTCATGATAATCCATCGGGATTGTTTATCTTCACCCCCTGCCTCTCCCTTCACTCTCATCTTCTCTTTTAACACTAAACCTCATCCCACACCTTCCCTGAACTTGGAATTTTACACCTTTTATTCCTGACTTCCTTTCCTTCCATTCTTTTTTAATCCAACCTGCTTTTCAAGGATAATTCCCCCAAATATAAATATAAATGCCCACAAAGCCAAGTGTTGGAATATTTGATCCTTGGCCTAATTGCTTCTTCTACACATCTAATTGCCAGGTTTGCTTCCCAGAATATCCCTCCCCATCCCTCCTTTTTGTAATATTAAGGCAGCAAAAGTCTATGGGATAAAGGCATAAACGGGTATACTCTGATTTCGGTTAGAGAGGAATATAATGGAATTAAAGTGCTGCTGGTTCCTGTTAAATCAGTGCTCCGGAGCTTTTCCCTTCGTGCATCCCAGGATCAAAGTGTCCCCCCAGCCTTGTGTGGTGGGACAACTGATGCTGCACCTAATTCCAACCATATGGCAGAGGGATCTACTGGCATGAGGCTGCAGAGAATTCCTGGACCCTTCTGTCATCCCTCAGACTGGACTGACCTATTCCGTGCCTCCATCCCAATGCAGCTGGAGAGCCGAGGGAGAAGTCATTTTCAGAACAATCCCGAGGACGGGACTTCACATTTTAGCTACAAAAATCAAAGGACTTTTTGCTTCCAGTGGTACATTTTTCCACAGAAAGGGAGGATCACTCTGTCCTGGATGGAGGCAGAAAACCCCAGCAGGAATTCAGGAAGCCCTTCAAACACCACGGTGCAAAGCTTGGCCTCAACCTAAACTGGCATCACAGCTCAGGCCCCCCAGCCTGGCAGATCCATCATTTTCAGAAAAATCCACCAAACCTCCCCCAAAAGAGTTGCTTTTCTGTCTCCAGCTCCTCCTTTAATTCCCCATCTCTCCAGGCTGGGAAGTTCAGACTGCAGGGCCGGGCTCCAAGCGCTTATTAATTAAACTGGGCTTTGTTGGCCACTCCGGGCTTTAACCAGGAGCATAACAAACCCATTGTTTTTCCCTGCCCAACGGACCGTGACCGCCTATGGAAATGACCCACTAATTCACCAAATTGGTTTTGTTTCCCAGATTTTCCCACATGTCCATTTTCCAGTTGTAATGCAAATCCCAGCCCAGCGTGTCCCCCCAAACAGCCCTGGGACCCCGGGGTGAGGCTTGGGGAGAGACACTTCAGACAGAGAAACTTCATCCAGAAAACTCCAGGAAACTGGAATTCACTCAGAAACCTGTTGGGTTTTTGTGGGTTTTGTGCTGGGTTTTTATTTTGTTTGGATTTTTTGTAATTTGTTAATTATTGGGTGTTTTATTCATTTTCAAATAATTATTTTTCAAATTATTATTTTTCATTATTGTTTTTACATTATTATTATTTTAATTATGGTTATTTGAATTGTTATTATTTTAATTATCTTTTTTCATTCGTAGAATCCTGGAATGGGTTGGGTTGGAAGGGACCTTAAGTCTCATCTCATTCCCACCCCTTCCATCACGGGCAGGGACACATCCCACTTCCCAGATTGAGTTCTTCCCTCTCCATGAATATTTTAAGGAAGTCACTTCCAGGTTTCTCTTAAATGCCCAGACAGGTGGGATCTCAAAATTCCTTCTGCCACCAACACCAGCAACTAAAGCTTGGAAAGCCAAGAACCAATAATCCCTGGGAAGTGCAGGAGCTCCTTAAGCACTAAAGCACCTCTGGTTGTCACTGGAGAAGCTATTTCCCTATCCAGGGGATAAACCCAGCTCCAAGCCTGGCATCACAAAGGGACAGACAGCTGGGCAGGGGGCTGGAATTATGGGCAAGAGATTGGGATTACGGGCAGGAGTTTGGGATAAGGAACAGGAGACCAGGATTCTGGGCAGGAGGCCATTCCTGCTGCCTCCAGAGAGGGCAACTCCAGGCTGTCCCACAAAACAACTTGGCTTGTTTGAGTCCCAAATCCCAAGGAATGTAAACTTGCCGGCAAACTCTGCAGGCCAACCTCATGTTTCAATTGCCAGAGCCGACAGTTTCTATTTACACATCTCTGCTCTTCCCAAGGAAATGGAGATGTCCTTGTCATCTCCTTTCTTCGGGACTGTCGACTGGCTGGAGTTGGATGCTGGGCCTGGAATCCTGACTGGCAGCACTGACAAATCTATTAACTCAAGCTTGGGAGTAGGAATGTGTTTCTCCCTCCAGCTTTGTGGCTCCTACAAAGTGTTTTAAAGCACCTTTCCAGGTTCCACTTGGCATTAAATCACGGCTTTGGAATGTCTCCAAGGATGGAGGGTCCCTGGAGTGTCCAAGACCAGGTTGGAGGGGGCTTGGAGCAAACTGGGATAGTGGGATGTGTCCCTGCCCATGGCACGGGGTGGGATAAATTGGGCTTTAAGGTCCCTTCCGAGCCCCTGGTGGTCTAGTGGTTAAGGATACGGCACTGTAACTGCCGAGGCCCGGGTTCGATTCCCGGTCGGGGACACTCCCCGGGCAGGTGGAGCCCGTTAGCCCTGTAAGGCAATCCACCTACGTCCTGAGGACCTCGCTGCCACTGTCCAAGCTCGCTTGGCCCCGGCAGGTGAACCTTAGGATTAAAGGGTGGGCTCAGTTCTGCGCGCACTGTGTCCCACCTAAAATAAATCCAATGCACAGGCTGGAAGGCGTACAAAGACCTTCCCCAGATCTTCGTTCGCGAAGTCTGGCCATTATATTATTATTATTATAAGGTCCCTTCCAAGCCAAACCATTCCATGATTCTCCTAAAACTGGTGCTGGGCTGGATCAGCTCCATGAGTGGAAAACACTTAGAAGGAACTGTGGAGCCTGGAATTCCCAGTTTGGGGGTTTCCAAAGTCTTTCCTGACCTTTTTAGGTTCCCAGAATCCCAGACTGGTTTGGATTGGAAGCACTTAAATCCCACCTCGTTCCAACCCTGCCACCTCCCACCATCCCAGTATGCTCCAAGCCCATTCCAACCTTAGAATTCCTGGACGGTTTTTGCTGCTTCCCTCCCAGTTCCTGGTGCCCCTTCCGTGCTCCAGCTGCAGAGCAGGAGCTGCCTGACATAACAGAGGTGATGCGAAAAGGGAATTAATTTTCCCAACTGAGCAAATCCCAAACGTGCCAGGGTGAAATGGAATCCCACTTGAGGGAATGTTGAAATCGGTCCCACAGAAGGGAAAAAACCCGCGAGGCTGGCTGAGTCACAGCCCCAGCATGGAAAATTCCTGTCCGAATGCTTACAAGTTTAGCAACTGGAAGCGGGGCCTAATGTGCACAAAACTTCCGTAATCTGCACAGAATTCCAGCTCTCCTCGGGGTGTTCAGAGCCCTTGGAAGCGCAAACCTAAGTATTCCTAGTAGGCAAAGCCAGGAGAGGGATGGAAGTCCAAGGAACTGGCAGCTGTCACATGATGACCACAAGAACCACAGCAAATTATCACCCAGAGATCACCACCTAAACCAGCAGCACCTGGAACCTCCCTGGAATCACAGGATCCTGGAATCTTACTCGGAAGGGAATCACTGAGTCCAGCTCCTGGCCCTGCACAGCACAATCCCAAATTACCCCAGGAGCCTTGAACCCCTTCCTTGCAGGGAAATGCTTGAGGAAGTCACAGAGGGTTGAAAAGTGGGAAATGATTTAATGTCTCTTTAACAAGGTGTTCCAAGGACCAGGACAAGCAGCATTCTCAAGGAGGATGCCTGGGAATGGGAGGAGTGGTGAGAAGCGACCCTAAACATGCCACACTCAAGGACATGGGTTACATTTAATTATTCCTTTTTAAATGCTTTTTGGGTGCTCAGCCCACAACGGGGCCGGTCCTGGAAATGAAAATCAAGAAGGGAATGGGGAAAGGCAAAGGCAGGGGGAAGGAGATAAAATCATGGAATGTCTTGGGTTGGAAGGGACCACCTTGTTCCAACCCCCTGCCACAGGCAGGGACAACCTTCCACTATCCCAGGTTATTCCAACCTGGCCTTGGACACTTCCAGGGATGGGGAAGCCACAACATCTCCAGAAAACCTGTGCCGGGGACTCCCCACCCATGGTGGGGACTCCATGCTTCCAGAGGGCTTTTCCAACCTGAATCCCATGATTCCACAGCCCCCACCCCAAAGCAGGATCCACTCCAGCCGAGCCAATGGGACACATCAGTATGATGTTTAAGTGGCAGGACTGTCAGGCCCTGGATCAGTTGCCAAGGGAAAGGGAAGGAAGGATGGAAAGGAACCCACAGCTGGATCCTGACTCCCAAACTGACAGGGAGCTTTCCTTGGGAGAGGCCAGAGCACCGCCAGGGGAAGGAATGAGAGAATCCATCTGGAACAAGTGGAGTCGGAGCCACAGCCTGGTTTGAGTGAAGAGCCCTGTGCATAAATTCCTCCCAAAATCCCAAACACCGATACAACCAGAGCATGGAACAGTCTCAGACCCCATCCTGGATATCTGTAACTACAGCATTTGTCCTGCTGCTGCTTATGGGTTTCCAGTCCCACACAAAGTTCTCCCAGCCCATTCCCTGGGAATGCTGGAGCAGGAGGGACACCTGCACTCGTCCCACTCCCACAGCCGGGAAAACCCTTTCAAAAGAATTAAGCAGGACCTTCTAGAAACATCACGATGCTCCCAAAATTCCTTATCAGCAACTCTGGAATCCTGAATCCATCTTCATTCCTTCCCCAAGTGCCCCCAACTGCATTTCTATAAATCAAGTATTTCTTAAACCAAGGGAAAAGACTGTTTTCATTAAAACTGGCAAAAGCAGCGCTGAGAATTTTCGGGAAGCCCAGGCCAGACGGGAGAGGGAGAGGCACTTCCAGGCTCTCTGGTTTGCAGGTAAGGATTATAGTGGGAAGCAATGGCAGTGGCTCTCCTGGCTCTCTGTGCTCTCCCCCAGCCCATGGCATGAGTGAAGGGAGGGGGTGGTGAAATTTCCCTGCTTTTCTTGGCTTCTCCTGAAGCTTTCCCAAAGTGTCGTAACTGTGCCTTGGCTGAGAATCTGCACGAACTACTCCAAGCTCCAACACTGCCCAACAACTCCCAGCTCTTTCCCAATCTCGCAGGCCAGGGGATGGCTGGGAGGGCTGTGGAATGATCTATGGCAACCCCAGCTCCATGTTTGCCTTGGAGCATGCTCAGGGCTGTAAAGCAGAGCAGAGTGAGTTCCCTGACGGAACTGGGGCGGGATCTTGGCTGAGCTGGAGCGTTACAGACACTCTGACATCATCTATTTACTTTAATCAGCCTCGTTTATCAGCCTTCATTAAATGTGGGAGCCAGCAGTGACTCCTGAACAATCCCAGCTTCTCCTCCAGCCCTGCACAGATGGCCAAAGCTTTATCCCAGGAGTACCAAGGCTGCAAAAGCCTTCCAGGATCCATGGAGTCCAAGCTGGGACTGATCCCAGGCCAGAGCACTGAGTGCCACCTCCAAGGGTGGGGATCCACCACCTCCCTGGGCAGGCCCTTCCAAGGCTGACAGACCTTTCCAGGAGGAAATTCCTTCTGATGCCCAACCTGACCTCCCGCAGAGCAACTTGGGGCCGTTCCCTCTCCTCCTGTCCCTGTTCCCTAGGAACAGAGCCCGACCCCCTGGGTCCCCCCTCCTGTCAGGCAGTTGCAGAGCCAGAAGGTCCCCCCTGAGCCTCCTTTTCTCCAGGCTGAGCCCCCCCAGCTCCCTCAGCTGCTCCTGCTGCTCCAGCCCCTTCCCAGCTCCCTTCCCTTCCCTGCACACGCTCCAGCCTCTCATTATCCTGTACCTGGAGAGCCCAGAACTGATCCCAGGATTCCCTACCGTGACTGATCCAATCCAGGTGCCTGTTGCCCACCTGGGCCCCCCTCACTCAGATCCCAGGATTCGGAGTCCAAATCCCAGCAGGCAGCAATCCGTCCCCCTCCAAACAACATTCCCAGTGTCCCTCACCAGCTGTTTGTTCCCTTGGGTTACTATTTGTTTATTGTATTTTCAAAAAGCCTTTTCTGCTTTAAAAATCCCATTCCCAGAGTGTCCAACTGGGCAAGGAAAAGCTGAGCCTCCGGAAAACACCATTCACCTCTCCAGGGAAATTTTGCAACCCAAGTCCAGCAAGAAAACACAATTCCATATATATATAACAAATAAAAAATAATAAGCATCACCACAGCACATTTTTATACCTTAAAACATGAAAAATCAGGACTATCCCATGTTCCCGCTCTTCTAAGGAAGAATAAGGGATTTAAACTCTCTGGATTTTGTTTGTGCGTCATTTATCCCACTTTCATCCCCTGATTAAGGTAGGAAATTCCATGTTCTTACTTTGTATCCTGGAGTTGACAAAGGGAGGAGAGAGATTGTCGTGGGAGCCGAGGTCTCTGCTGGCCATGTGATCGTAGTGAGTCCCATCTCCATAATTCTGCCAGGAAACCAGGAGAAAACACATGTTGGAGCTGCATTTCCCCAAGCCTCAAGCCCATCATTCCCTGCTGAATGTTAAGCCTGCTCCAAGAAGTATCATTCCTGGGATTTTTTCTCCTGGAATGTCACAATCCATTGAGTTTTTAATGCTGTTTCAAAGTTTTGGCTCATCCCAAATCGACTTTGCCGTGGGGAGAATCCCAAAAGGAGGACTGGGCTGATGCTCCTGGAATTCTGTGCCGGGCAGTAAAACCCTCTCAGAAGGGTCTTCCTGCTCACAGTATGGAAGAAGGAGTCAGGAGAAGCCAAGTCTCCTGCTGTGGGAATGCCATTCCAGCAGGGAAAAGCGAGGTCAGGCCGTTTGTGGAATAATTCTGTCAGTTAATGCCCGGCCCTGATTCAAATTCCCGAATTCCTCCCAGGCTCGTGCTCCCTTTCTTTCTATCTCCCAACTTCATTCAGGGGTTTGGAGGCAGAAATAATCGGTGTGTGCCAATTCCCAACTTCCTTTTCAAAACATTTTTCCCTGGGAAGCAATACAAGTGTCAAGGGGGAAAAAAGGGGAGAGAAATCAACGTGCAGGGCGGGAATGACGTCAGGGATGCAAAACAGGATGGAGAAGAATAGGTGCTGGGATTCCTCCCCTCCAAGAGATGGGGAAATCAGGGATCCCCCTGGGCCACCCCGAGGCAAAGGCCATGGATTGGGGATGAGGAGGAGATGAGGAGGGGATGGACGGGACAATCCCGCTGCTCCTCCCCACTCCAGGGCACGGAGCCACCGGAGCCCTGAGCCTTCAAATTAATGGGAAAACAGTTAAACAGGAATTGAAACAAATTTAAATCAGGGCACAAGGAAGAGAGAAGCCACTTTTTGCCCACGCTGAGTGTTCTCCATGTGTTTGGAGGGAATAAAGGGGGATAAACAGGGAATGAGCAGTGCAGAGCTGAGGCACCATCCATGCCCAGCCTGGAGGAAGGGAAAAGCTGGGATGCTCCATTGGGAACAGGGGCAGGAGAGGCAGAGCTGGGATGCTCCAGCTGGGAACAGAGAAGGTCAGTGGTCAGTGGTCATGGAATACCCAGGGATGGCCATGGAATGGCCAGGGATGGCCATGGAATGTAAGCCCTGGTACAGGGATGGGGGCTGGCCCTCCCGTCAGGCTTGGGGACAACCCCAATCCCTAAAAATCCCAGTGCAGAGCGTGAAACCCTGGGAGACAGCCTGTGCCAGCTGCACTTGGGTGGGGCCAGGGCTGAGGGGGCCCAGCAATAAACACTTAATTAATATCCCTAAAAATCATGGGATGGTTTAGGGTGGAAGGCAACTTCCAGATCACACCATGTGTGGGAAGGGGCACCTTCTCAGGGGCTGGGATGCCGCAGTTGTCACGGAGCAGGCGCCAAATCCAAGCCCAGGCTCACGTTTGAATATTAAAAGCCTCACAAAAAGGCCTTTTAATGAGCAGCCGGGCAGCCGGGCCCATTTTTCCTGGAGATTGCATGTTTCCATGCTGAGGGAGGGAGATTAGATGTACTTACCCGGGATGGACTCGGATGTCCTGCATTCCCCCAGGACCCTGAGCTGGTTCTGTCTTCTACATCTGGGGACAAGGAAGTTCTTTAGTGGCAATAATTCCTTCCTTTTGTGCCGGCACTTTTAAATTAACGCTTCAAATTAATCTCCCGGTGCCTTTAATTAAGAACCGGCGGCCGGGAAGCGGCTCCTGACCCGGAGCTCCAATTAACTCATTGAAATGCGTGGCGGGAATGAGCCGGACCCTCAGGAACGGGGGCTGGAGTGGCACAATTCTGGCACTGGATTGAGTTCCTGACACTCGGAAGTGGCTTCACTGACACAGCTCCAACCCAACCTCAATCTCCAGCAGAAAACAGGGATGGACAAACAGATAAAATGCAGGAAAAGATGGAGGTGAAAGGGCAGGGTGCGTGTTACACTCAAGGGTCACCCAGGGAAGGAGAGGTGGGATGTGCCAGATCCAACGGGATGGATACAACGGGACATTCCCAGTATTCCTACTCTGGTTTTCACAGAATGGGTTGGAGTGGAAGGCATTTAAAGGATCATCTGGTTCCCACCCAGACACCTTCCGCTATCCTAAGTTGCTCCAACCTGGTCTAGGACACTTCCAGGGATGGGCAATACACAACCTCCCTGGAAAAACACATGGAAGAACTGGAAGTGCTCAAATCCCTTCCTTGTTATGTCAAGCCTCAGGAAATGAGATTGACATGGATGTCAAACAGTGTTCCAGCCCATTCCAGTGCTGTTTTCCAGCTCAATCCCACGTCCCCACACCATCCCTATGGAATGCCATCATCCCTTGCCTTTTCCATGCACGAACAGGAGCTTTAATGGAATTCAAAACACACATTTTGGGTGCTTCTGGCTGGAAAAACTTTCTCCAAGTGCTGCCAAAACCCACCAGCAGCTCCCTTCACACCTGTCCATCCAGCTTCTGGGAGCAGTGGAAATTTGAGGAACACTCAAAATCCAGGTGCTGTGCCTGAATCCAGGGGATTTCCAAGACCCAAATCCTGACACATTCATAGAATTTGCCACTTCCCCCCAATTAGGAATTCCATTATTTCCAGAACAGATGAAGGTGTTCCCATCATGAGACGCTCTGAGGTAAATATTTAATTAAACTCCAGGGAAAAAAAAAGGGAAAGAAACTGTGGATCATTTCCCTGACAGGTCCACTCAACCATTCCAAAGGGTGAATTGGGAGGATCCTTAAAAATCACTCGTGTTGTGGAACAGCCAATTCACTCTGCAGAGCTAAAAACCACTGGATGTTACAGGGATTGGGATGGGCAGAGCTTCCACCATCAGCACCTGGAGGCCTCTGGGCAGTTTGGGCTATTTTGGAAGCAAACAATCATGGAATGGGGTGGGATGGGAGGGAGTTTAAGGATTGTCCAGTCCATGCGCAGGGACACCTTCCAGAGACCAGGTTATTCCAAGCTGCCCTTGGACACTTCCAGGGATGGGGCATCTTCTGGGAAATCCACTGCAGGGCCTTCCCACCCTCCCAGCCAGGAATTCCTTCTCAATATCCCTGTGCCCCTTTGGAAAATGAGGAGTGGTGTGTGCCGTGTGTTACACCCGGAGTCTCGTGACGGCCTCTCCCAGTTTTCCCTGTGTTTGTGCTCCAGAGGTGCTGAGTGCTCCCAACTCCCTGCAAGCCATCAATGAGGGGCCCTAATGAAGTAACTGTGACGGACAAATCCATTTCTCTGGCCCTAATCGAATCGGGGCAGGTTGACACAACACAGGGCCCTAATCCGGTTATTGCCCATAATTGGAAAAAGGCCCTTTAGTTCTCATTAGGAAAATCTGTGGGGATCGGCTCCCGCTTCGGTGCTTCCCCAGAAAAGCCCCAAATCCAAGCCCTGATTCCTTGAGCAGAGAGGAACATGGAGCTCTTGTTTTAACCCAAAGGCTTTACCTCAGCTCCAGAGAAAAGAGGGTGAGGACATGGATCTTTGAGCCTAGAACCAGCTCCAGCAGTGGAAAAAGCTGCATTTGGGAAATATCCGACATTTCCAGAGCTTTTCAAACTCATGGAATCATCACACGGTTGGAAGAGACATGCAGGATCACCTGTTTGGGGTGACGGTGTCCCTGCCCATGGCATGGGGTTGAACTGGATGGTCTTGAAGGTTTGTAGGCTCCTAAACCAAATTCCATGAGTTTATTGTGGTCCCTCCAAGTCCTGCCAAGGGGGTGATTGGGAATGGGAAACTCCAGTGGTTCCAAAGTCACGGCAAAAATCCTCCAGTGACTTACTGGAGCTTGGATTTATCCCAGAGTTATAAACTGGGACACTGATATCATTTGCCCAGAATTCCAGAATTTGGGAAATCAACCTCATTTAACCACACGGACAACAGGATATTCCAATTAGGAAATCACCATGGGTAGATTTGGGAATTTTTTCAGGAAATACATGATCAAAAAGGTGGGATTTAAAGAGTCATGGAATCATGGATGGTGTGGCGGGAAGGGATTTCAGGACCATCCAGTGCCATGGGCAGAGACACCTCCCACTATCCCAGCCTGCTTCAACCTGGCCTTAGACAATTCCAAGGATGGGGCAGCCACAGCTTCTCTGGGACACCTGGAACAAGATGATCCTTAAAATCTGGAGACTGCATCAGCTCAGGGATCAGGAAGTTTAAACTGCACATCTACCGGCCCCTTCTCCTCTGGAAGGTTTTGGCTCCAAATATCAG
>VYXB01003723.1:85721-116135 GCA_013397135.1 Pachyramphus minor
GGGAGGGGAGGGGAGGGGAGGGGAGGGGAGAAAGTCATTCCTGGGATCAGATGGGCCCTTTATTCGATGCCTGAAATTCCCAAAGCCTGCAGAGATATCCAAGGAGACACTGCTGTGAAACACCAGCAGGGTAAACAAACTCAACTGTTCCCAGTCTGGATATTCCCATCAAAGACCCCATTGTCCCGCAGTGGGGTGAGCTCACAAACCCCCACATTGTTGGGCAGCCCTACCCCGATATTTTCTGCTCCATCTGCATCATTCCAGCTTTTCCAGAGCTCCGGAGGGACCTGCTGGCTCTCACAACTCCCTGACATGATGGGGTGGCAGCTCCATTCCTGGAAGTGTCAGAGGCCAGGCTGGACAGGGCTTGGAGCAACCTGGGCTAGTGGAAGGTGTCCCTGCCCATGGCAGGAGGTGGGATGGGATGATCCTTAAGCCATTCCAAGCTGTGCCATAATTCCCAAGGCTGTGGAACAACGGGATGCTCAGCCCAGCCCTGCCCAGCTCCAAGAAGGGTTGGTGACACCAGGGGTCAGAGGGAACCTTGTTCCAGCCTTTGCTTTTGTTCCCTGTCTGGGATAAAGCTGCACTGAGCTCCTAAAGAAATAAATTCCCTGAGTTTTGCACAACTGGCAGCAGGAGAAATCTCAAATCACCCCAAAGTGCAGGGAATAAAGGATCCTGGTCTGACTGCAGACGGATGGAAGGGAAATTAGATCCCACCAGGAGAAGACATGCAGTGGAATGCAAGGACATTTTGTGCTCGGTTTGGGGGGTGTCGGGAAGGGAATTTTAATTTCAGTTTAATTTCAGTGGCCTCCTCTGTCCGCAAATGATATCAAAGGGCATTTGCATATAAAGTGTGTGGTTTGCCCTTGGCAAACACTGGGAGCCACTGGCAGGAGCAGATCCGCAACTTCCCAGGCGAGGAAGAGCAACCCAAAGGGACAAATTGCCCTCAAACTCTTTCCATAGGAATTGTAAGGCACTGATTACCTGGATTTTTACAGCAAAGCCAGGGAATTGGAGAAACCCCAAGGATAGGTTGGGATTTCCCTGCTCTAATCCAGCCTTTGGGAGGGAAGATAAACCACTGGGAGAAGGTCAGGGAGAGGGGAGGGGTCCATGCCCACAGCAAGGGCTTGGAACCAGAATCCTGGGATGGTTTGGCTTGGAAGGGATCCTGGAAATGCTCTAATTGCAACCCTATACCATGGATTTCATTCCCTTCCTCATGGATTTCTGTCCCTCTTGCAGGATAATAATGGACACCAAATGGAATCCTCTGCTCCCATGATGGTTTGGGTTGGGAGGGATTTTAAGGATCATCCCACCCCACCCCCTGCCATGGGCAGGGACACCTTCCACTAGACCAGTCGGGTGCCAGCCCCATCCAACCCCGCCACTTCCAAGGATTATGGGATGTCCACAACTTCTCCGGACAACCTGTTCCAAAGTTATACCCAAACACATCTGCCAATCCTCCTCCAGCACCAGCACCTGCCCTGCACAGCTTCTCCTTGCCTTTCCCTACATCCATCTTCCCTGGACCTTTTCCCAGGACTCTTTGGAGACACCGCAACTCAAATTGCTAAAATGGAAGTCTGAGAAATCCTTTGGCACCTCTGGAAAACTTGCCCCCTTCCCTGCCCAGCTGAGCCCCGAGTGCAGCCCTTGAAGTCTCTGCCAGGAATCACTTTGGTGACACCAAGTGGGATTTGGAAGGGAAAGCTCCTGGAGCGAGGGGCCCTTGAAGGCTCCTTCATCTCTGCCCTCTGCTCCTGCAGCAGCTGCTCCCTTTCAACCCACCCATATGCTTAGGAGAAGCTTCCAGAACTCCCGTTCCGAGGGGGCCACGGTTCCCTCAGGAGGGACCCCATTAAACGTGAGGGAATTAAAAGGCATGCGGGAGGGGAGGGTGGGAAATGCCCAAAGGAGAGGTTCCAGCACACCCTCTGCCTTTACTCTTTTTCCTGGCCCTATGGGGTAAAACCAGGCCTCAGCTCCAGAGGTGGTAGCTCTCAGGGCTCCTGAGCCGCCGAGGATTTATAAAAGGGCTTTTCCAGCAACTCCTAATTCCCCCGTGAGCATTTTATCCCAATAAGATCCCAGGATGGTTTGGGGTGGAAGGGGCTTTAAGGATCATCCAGTCCCGTGGGAAGCGACACCTTCCATAGCCCAGGTTATTCCAACTGCTCCACTCCAGCAGCTCCACGTCCCTCCTGCCACCCTGTCGTGTTGATCTCAGCATCACAAGGTGACAAAAGCACTGAGGGTCCTGGCTTTGGTCCCTTACCTGACCGTATATCCATTCAAACAATCACAGATCCAGACCCTACAGAAGGCACAGACAAAGCTCCAAAGGAATCCAGCCCGCCCCAAACCTCCGCTTTGAACAACGAGCTGCTTTAGGAGCTGGGAGTCTTCTTGCTCTCCCCGAGAACAAGCAATTAAGGGGGTGCAGAAAGGTAATGGATTCCCAACGACCCGGTAATCCCAACATTAGTGCCTTGCAAAGGGAATCTGCCAAGAATTTGGAGGAACACCAGGAGATCTGTCTTCCCTTCAGTAATAAAGCTGTGCTGGGATACACTTCACCCTTCCTGCCATCTTCTTCCAGGTTGGACTTTACCCTCAGAATAATCCAAGGGCTTTAAAGCAGCCTAGAGAGATCCATCAAGGTGCCAGCACAGCCTTTTGTTTAGGAGAAGGATCTTTAAACTCCGCTTTATGTCACCCCACGAACGGCTGGTTAATCCCAAGATCACCTCAGCTACTGAAACACAAAATCACTGCCAGGACACCCAAAAACAAGAGTTGACTCACTATTCCGGGACCACAGGAGTCCAGGCTGTGGGATGTAACTGGGATGGTCTTAATCTCGATTTCCATAAACGAGGTTTGGGGCAGGGCTGTCCCGGCTGTCTGGTTGGAAGCCTCACATGACATTTGATTTCCAGATCCCTGGCAGTGTCCAAGGCCAGACTGGAGCAAGCTCGTCCTGTGGAAGGCGTTGGAGCAGCTGAGCTTTAGGGTCCTTCCAAGCCAGCCCACTCCACGAAGACATCAGAACAGCATCAACAAGAATTTCTTGGTTTTCCCTCCCAGAACTATCACTGGAGGCTGCAAATCCCATTAGGGCAGGGAGTGTGTACAGGGCTCAGCGACGGGCCCATCACAAACCCACCAAAATAAAACATGAGTCAAGTCCCTCTGTGCCAGACAAGGCCCGGGATGGGATCCCTTGAGAACGCCAGGACACGAGCACAATGAGAGCAGGACATGGCTCATTTCCTTTGGCCTCCACCATGGCCTGATCCCAGGGCTTGGAAACTTCCTTCCTGCTGGCATCAGCTGTCAGCAGCTCCAGGACCAACAACATCCTGTTGATGTGTGCACGGATCCGCTCCCCCAAAGCAGCCCTGCACGTGCCTCTGTGCTCACTGCAAGCGCCTAAAGAGCCACCCAACACACCTAGGAATGGGGAGGACTTGGAATTTCACTCGTCCCGTGTCATGGGTAGGGACACTTCCCACTAGCCCAGGTTGCTCCAAGCCCTGTCCAGCCTAGCCTGGAATTCCATTCCAGAGCTGCTCTGAAATAAATCACGGCCATACAAACTCAATCCAACAGCATCACACACGGGGTGCTTGGAAAAAGGGCCGATTCCTTCCATCAGCACCTTGAGAAGCCTGGGAGACACAGTGCCAGAGGAATTCCCCTGGGATGGGAGAAGGAGCTCCAACCAAGCTCCAGTTCCCCAAAGGCGGTGTGAGGTTTCCCAGCTCCAGCTGAATGCAACCCTGGAATAGGAGCTGGGGAGGAAGTTCACACAGCCCAGGCCTGGGAGCCCAACAAAAGCCATTGTGTGGAGAGGAGGACTAAGAAGGATTAATCTGGTTTAGATTAATTGTTCAAACACAACGAGATGAAACTTGAAGGATTTGGATAAAAAAAAACCAGCAAAATTTACTGGAAAATGGAATTGATGGCATCAGCTGAGCCCTCAGTTTTTGGGGAATTATGAGCTCCTCCAGCCCCAGCACTGGGAATGATCTTTGTGATTAATTCCTGTGTAAACAAAACCAGGATCAGCCCCAACTCCCCCAGGGGAGGAGAATCAAAACAATGCATGCCCCACTTGCTCAATCACTCCTCAAACTCCATATTTCAGCATTCCCTTCTGGAATTGGGCATCCTCAGAAATGTCAGTGTCTCTGTGCTAAATGGCTTGTCTGCAACCACCTCATAAATCTGTGTCCGTGCCAGGATCCGACCTGAGGCACTCCAGGCCTCCCATTCCCAATGTCAACACAGCACTCAAGGCCCTAAATCATCCAGCTCCAAGCAACTCATCACTCCCATGAATGTGAGCAGCTTGTTAGGGATCGTATGGGGCCTGGGGGAAGCTCAGGGAGCCCCCAGAATTCCCAACAAAGCCTGCAGACCACCCCAAGGGAGATCCCAAAATCCCAACTGCCCGTGGGGCCAAAGGCTGCTCTGCCCCAGACTCTGTGGGGTTCTCGCTCTGCAGCCTGGGATGGATTCCTGGAGAGAGGCTGGTCAGGGAAAATGGGATGAGGGCTCTAAAAACACCCTGCAGCGAGTCCAGAGACCATGGAGCTGCTCCAAGGGCTGGAGCCCCTCTGAAGCCAGGCTGGGAGAGCTGGGGGGGGTCACCTGGAGAAGAGAAGACTCCAGGGAGACCTGAGAGACCCTTCCAGGGCCTAAAGGGGCTCCAGGAGAGCCAGAGAGGGACTGGGGGACACGGGATGGAGGGCCAGGGCACAGGGAATGGTTTCCCACTGGTTTGGATGGGATACTGGGAGGGTGTGGAGGCCGTGGCACAGGTTGCACAGTGTGACCCCTAATCTGTGCACAAGAGTTTGAGGTCAGTGCTGGTTTGGAGTTTTCCCTCATTTAAATAATTCAGTGACACTCCTTTCTCTTAAACTCTCTGAATTCCTAATTTCCATTGATATCCCATATTTTATATCCTATAAAAAACTTGAGTGGGGCAAATAAATGGAGGATTGAGCCAGGATTTAAGCCCAGCCTAAGCCAACGCAGTTTTCCTGCAGGGAGCAGCGAGCGCAGCCGCTGTGCCAAGGGGTATTCATTTTTTATAGGAAATCTGGATAATGGAAAACACACTCAGTCCCTTGGATTTTCCCTATAAATATCTAAGCAGTCCCAACTCTCCAAGCATGAGGCGAATCCACTCGGCTCCGAGTCCTTTCAGGAAATTCTCCTCGACTTCCTGTCATAAAGTCCAAGAATCACTATCTCTTCCCCGAGGGGCTTTAATTGCTCTGCCTCTAATGTGTGTCCCAACCTTCCCTCCAGGACTAAGGAAAGTTTGCAGCATTCCTGAGGGATTCCCTGGTATCCCATTTGTCACTGGCACAGTGAACTGAAGGAATTCTAACCAGGTATCGTGCTGTCTTTTTCCAGGGAAGTAAAGCCAGAGAGGTGGGTGTGAAAACCTCTGGAAGCCTCAGGATTTACTCCTGAGAGCAAAGCGTCCTCCTTCCCAGACAGCTGATCCCAGGAGTGCAGGATACTCTGTGTGTTCATAGGGACACTGGGAATCTTGGAGTGGGTTGGAAGGGTCCTTAAAGCCCATCCAGTTCCACCCCTGCCATGGGCAGAGACACCTTCCAATATTCCAGGTTGCTCCAAACCCTGTTCAGCCTGGCCTTGGACACTTCTAGGGAGCTGGGGCAGCCACAGCTTCCCAGGGCAACCGTGCTGGCAACACCTGTCATTCCCAGGAGTCCTTCCCATAGTGCCTTCCCTTTATGCCCACATTGGGAGTACCTGTGATTCCCAGAAACCCCTCCCACGAATCTGTGTTTTACCCCTCTCCAGCTCTTGGCCACAAGCAATATTCCATTTATTTTCATTCCACAATATTCCATTCATTCCTGCCTCTTGCACTGTGGGGGATGTTTGGGAAGAGAGCAGGAATATCCCATTCTATCTGGAGCTATTGTTTCTTTATGTTTCGGGCTCTAGGACGGCAACAAACCAACCCCACAAGGAAGTTCAGAGCATTGTTCCTAATATTTGAATGTAGGAATTGGGCACCACTCCCTGAAAATTCCTCCCTCAGCTCCCAGTACTCTGTCTCCACACTGGAAATTTCCCAGTCCTTACTGTAATTTGGAAAACACAGCCTAAAATTTGCTTCCATTGCCACAAATCCATAAATAGGTTGGGAACTCTGGGGTATTTTGGGGGGTGTTCCAGGTGGATGGTGAATTCCAAAGGTTGCCTAAAAAAGCTGTGGATTCCTCATCCCTGGAAGTGTCCAAGGCCAGGATGGACCAACCTGGAACAATGGAAGTTGTCCCTGCCCATGGCAGGGTTTCGAATGGGACAATTGGAAGGTCCCTTCCCACTCAAACCACTCCATAATTCCTTGATTGTGCTTAGAAGGCAAAAAACCCACAAACAAACAAAAAACAAACCCAATGGATATTTTTGAAAACAATTTCAGGGAAATTCACATCATTTGTGTCACAGGAAAATCAAAGGCCCCACTACTGGAATGGGAAAGGTCTGGAATTTGACATGGTTGGGGATTCACTGGAAGGCTCCTACCCTGGGTTTCCTACGTTTCTGTACCCATAAATCCACTGATTCCCATTTCTACAGAGACAACAGGGCACCAACTTCCATGTGCAGCAGGGCAGGGATGCAACGGGACATGCACTGCTTCCAGGGAGCTGCTCTCCCCTGTCAATCACCCCTGGAAAATAATTGGGAACTGGGTCTGGGCACACCGCTCACATTGGCAGCTCATGACAGGTTTGTCTCCAAAGGGCTCAGGAAATAAAGACAATTTTGGAGCCAAGTGATCAGAGCACAAATATTGACCCCCTTGGCCCCCGCATGGTTCCAGAGGTTTCCTGGGAGTTCCTTAATTAGGGAGCCTACTGCTGCTCTGAAGGAAAACTTCCCAGCTCCCTCTGATCTGGCATTAAAACCTTGTTGGTGATAACAACTCCTTTAATCCTGAATTAACTGAGTTCCTCTGGAAAGACAGGCGATACATCGGGGCTTACCTTGGAACAGAGATGGTGTCACCCCCCAGAATGTGACTTCAGCACAGGAAAATACTGGAACACTGGGCTGGGACTGGAGAGATTGTGGCTACCCCTGGATCCCTGGAAGTGTCCAAGGCCAGTTTAGAATAATCTGGGCCCTGGAAGGTGTCCCTGCCCATGGCAGGGGGTGGAACAGGATGATCCTCAAAATCCCTTCCAACCCAAACAATCTCACGATTCCACAAAGCCAGGGAAGCAGAAAGTCCAGCAAGCCCTCTGGAATGTGCAAAATAATCCCGTTGGACATGTGCAATCCCTTTCTCTGTGACCTCTGTCTGTGAGGGTTTGGGATCAAACTCCCAACAAAAGAGTTGGCAAACAATTCCCAAGGCAGCTTTTCCTGAGCACAGTGGGAAGTTGCTAGCCTGGCTCCTGCTCCAGTGGCTGTGCATGGCATTAGCATATTTAAATATGCTGCTTCCCAAATTAAAGTGGAAGCAACTATAAAATGATGTTGGCTGTGCCCATGGGCTCCTTGGGAATCAAAACCCAGCCTTTCCTGAGATGGTTTTTCCTTAAATTTCAACGAAGAGGGAAGACTTTGCTGAGAAAATAAGCAACAGAAAAAGGAAGCATGAAATACCCTAAGATCCATCCAGTCTGGTCTTGGATATTCCAGGGATGGGGCAGCCACAGCTTCCCTGAGAAATTCATTCCAGGGACTCACCACCCTCTTAGCCAGGGATTCCTTCCCAACGTCTCATCCAAACCAGTGGAAAGCCATTCCCTGTGTCCTGTCCCTCCATCCTTTGTCACAAGTCCCTCTCCAGCTCTCCTGGAGCCCCTTTAGGCCCTGGAAGGGTCTCTGGGGTCTCCTGGGATCCTGCCCTTCTCCAGGTGAACATTCCCAGCTCTCCCAGCCTGGCTCCAGAGCAGAGGGACTCCAGCCCTCAGAGCACCTCCATGCCCAGCTTGGATGAGGTTTGGGGCACTCTAGTCTATGTAAGGTGTCCCTGCCCACGGCAGGGAGTGGGACAAGATGATCCTTAAAATCCCTTCCCACCCAAACCATTCCATGATTCCCTAAGGGTGCTGGAAAACCTGGCACCTTGTTCTGCCTTAAACTCATGGTGCTTTCACTGCCCAAATACTTGGATATCCTTCACTTCCAGCTCTTATTGGACTCAGAGACCACAGCCTGGAGCCCATCCCAGCATTCCCAGTGATCCCAGCCGACGCTGGGATGAGCGCACTCCAAGCTGCACTGGAATATAAACCAGGAGGGAACTGCTGCTCTTTTCCTGCTGACCAGCAGCATGAAAGCCAGAGGAAACATTCCCCTGGTCCAGCAGAAACCTTCAAGGGGGTGAGTCAGGAGTTCCAAACATACCTTCCCTGAGCTGCGAACAGAGCTGGATGTTGCCATGGCACTGGGGAGAGTTCTCAAGGGTCCCGCTTGGCTTGGGGATGAATCCAACCCCAGGAGCGGAGTTTGCTCCACTACCTTCAGTCACTTTTGCCACTGAGTTCATGTGTTGGTTTTTCCTGGGATTTGAGGTTTGAAGCCAAACTTCTACAGGGGATTTAAAGGGGCAGGATTTCCACAAGTGCCTGGACACCTGATCCTCAGGGATCACAGAATCCTTGAATACTCTGGGTTGGAAGGGACCTTAAAGCTCCTCCACTCCCATGGCCAGGGACATCTCTCGCTATCCCAGGTTATTCGAACCTGGGCTGGAACACTTCCAGCCACAAACAAGCTCTGTGCTTCCAAAAATCCCACTAGATCCCCATGTGCAAATCCAGGCCCCACTGCCTGTACAAGTCCTGCTGCTGGAGCAGGATCCTGCACCACTAACGGGATCTGCTCCACTCCTGGAGCAGGATGGAGCCAGCCAGGAATGATGCCTTGGTTAACTCAGCTCCTACACACACAGAGCAAGATGCATTTGGGTGGGTGTTCCCCCAAAAAAAAGGAGGAAAAAACCAAACCCACACTATTACAGGCTCTCATTCACATCTGTTTAAGTCTGGAACGTCTCCAGCAAGACTTGCATTCCCTGGGGATCCGGAGCGGGACTGGAACACAAAGGGAGCTGGGGCCAAGAGGAGCGTGGCTGTACTGGGCTGCGGATGCCTGGCACAGGGAATTCTGGGCTGCCCTCAGTGACCCTACGGGATGGGGACAGCGCTGTCACCTTGCCCGACCCCGTTCCACTGCTCTCCACCTCCGGAAGCATCCGCGGGAAGGAACAAGGGTATGGCACCTTCGCGCTTCCCTTCCCTTTCCTGTCCCTTTCCCGAGCATTTTGCAGCCCCACTCTGACTCCAGACAGGAGTACTGGGCAATTCTCTGATGCACCAGCTGGAATCCCCTGGCCCACCATGGGATAATCCCACACACCAATGGCAGGAGCGAGGGCAGGAGCTGCCTGTGCCCAGACATTGTCCAGAGGCACATCCCACAATTAAAACATGGATATGAGGGGGTTGATGTGTGTGGATGGACACACTGTGCTTCCCAACAGCCTCTGCTCCAGGATGGTTCCCACCACCTCCTGAAATCCAGTCAAACCAGTCCCATGTTCTGGAGCCCGCACACTCCCATGTTCTCCACTGAACAAACAGCACAGAGAATGGAGCAGTCAGGATATTGCCATCACCCCCCAGCTCCAAGTTGTCCCTACCTTGGAATCATGGAATGGTTTGGGGTAGGAGGGACTTTTAGGATTATCTAATCCACCGCCTGCCATGGGCAGGGATACACCTTCCATAGACCTTCCATAGACCAACCTTGGACACTTCCAGGGATGCAGGGGCAGCCACAGCTTTGCCGGGAATGCCATCCCAGCCCCTCACCACTCTCAAAGCCAGGAATTCCTGCCCAATATCCCATCTAAACCCAGTGGGAAGCCATTCCCTGTGTCCTGTCCCTCCATCCCTTGTCCCAAATCCCTCTCCAGCTCTCCTGGAGACCCTTTAGGCCCTGGAAGGGACTCCGGGGTCCCCCGGGATGCTTCCCTTCCCCAGCTCTCCCAGCCTGGCTCCAGAGCAGGAGCAGACGTTGGACACTCCTGTATGGATGGCAGTGAAATCCTTGACTGTCTCCTTTCAGATTCCCAAGGAAAGCAGAGAACGAGAGGGGTGGATCTGAGGTTTTTGGCAAGTTGTAAAGCAAAGGCTCCTCTCCGTGTGATGTGCAAACCAGTGCCAAGCCCAAGGGCCACTGGAAACTGGAATCAGGGGAGCAAAATCCATAAACTCACCATTTCCCAGGACTTCCTAACGTTGCCCCAATCACTCCCTGCAGAGAACGGGCCCCGGCTTTGCACTCACAAAAACAGACACAACGCTGTCCTGACATTCTGTGCTTCCAGGTTTTTGTCAGGAAAGAACTCCCAGGGAGCACTTCCATCAATCAAAGCGGAGAAGGAGGAGGGGAAGTGTCAAGGAAAAGGATCCCTGGATGTGCCCAAGGCTGGGTTGGAGCAAGTTGGGCTGGAGGAAGGTGTCCCTGCCCATGGCAGGGGGGGATTCTTAAAACCCCTGCCAGCCCAAGCCATTCCATGATTCCTGACACAAACATGGCTCTCTCCAAATACGGAAACATTAATAAATCTTATCAAACCCTCCACAAGTTGTGGCTCCATTTCCCCGTCCGAGGTGCTGGAGGCACATTCCCGCTTCCCTGGGAGGCCAGGCCTGTTCCACAGGGTCTCATGAGCTCCTTTCCCAACAAAGCCTTCCTTGTTGGATTCATTTGCTCCCACTCCAAGCCCACCACCACACCTCGTGCTCTTAGTGACCAAAACATTCCCTGTTCACTTCCCAGGAAATCAATTCCTTTCTCCAGCACCGAGGAGGAAAACGGGGTGGGAAAGGAGAAGAGCTTGGAGCACTTGGAGTGTTTTTTTGGAGCGCTGTGAATTCCAGGCTCGGCTCCATTCCAGTTCCAGCGGCAGCTGCAGGATCCGAGCCCCACTCACAGAGGCTCATTTGATCCATTGTCCCCGCGAGAGGAGCCCGGGAACATTTGCAGGGATCCATAGAAATGCCGGCTGATGAGCCATTAAGGATTCAATGGGAAGGATGAGTCGGGAATAGAGAGGCAATCACAGCCCTCCCAGCGCTCTGCACTCCAATGCCACCAAAATTCCTGACGGATGGCGCCCGGGCTGACGTCAGCCCCTGCTGCACTTACGCTTTTCCCCTGAGAAAAACTGGGTTTGTGGGAGCCAAGGATAAAATGGAAACACCAGGGAGAAGCATCTCCCCTCTTTTTCTAACCCTTTCTATTGAAATCACAGAATCCTGGAATGGTTTGGGGTGGCAGGGATTTTAAGGATCCTTTTGTTCCAAGCCCTGCCGTGGGCAGGGACACCTTCCCCTAAACCAGGGTATTCCAACCCGGTCTTGGACATTCCCAGGGATCCAGGGGAAGCCACAGCTTCTCTGGGAAACTGTGCGGGGCCTCCCCACCCTCCCAGCCAGGAATTCCTTCCCAATGTCCCATCTAAACTAGTGGGAAGCCACTCCCTGTGTCCTGTCCCTCCATCCCCTGTCCTAAATCCCTCTCCAGTTCTCCTGGAGAAGAGTCCCTTTAGCCACTGGAATTTGCTCCAATGTCTCCCTGGATCCTTCCCTTCTCCCTGCTGAGCAATCCCAGCTCTCCCATGGGAGATGAAGCCACAACTTCCTCCCTGTTGTCCCCTCTCCCTCCTACATCCACCTCCTCTCTATTCCCTTCCTCCCAGTTGTCTCCCAATCCCATCCCTTTTCCCAGTGATCCCACGCATTCTCTCATCTCCCACCTCTGCCCCCGAAGCTGCGTCGTGCTCCTCCTGGCCCCAAATCCCTGTGAGATGCCTGTTCCCTGCCCTCCCTGCACCCTCAGCCCAGTGTTCCCATGGCGTTCCCGGCCCTCCCTCATCCCGGTCTGGTGGAGCTGCCGGGCTCTCAGTGCCGAACAATGCAGGCTCTTTGTTCTCCCTGCTCCCCAATCTGTCCTTCCATCTGTTCTCCCTTGTCTCCCACTCCCAGTTTAAGCTCCTGGGGAAGGATTCTCCTCTTTGTTCCCGCTCCGCTCACTCACAGGGGGCTTGTGGTTCCGATCCAACCCACCTCAGCACTGAGACTCTCCAAACCCCTATGTGAAATCCTGAGTTTTACTGGGATCCAGCTGGTTTGTCCAGGAATCTTTCCCTCGACATTTTAAAAAAGATTCCTGGGAAATCCTGTTACAAAAGGGTCGAAGGGAAACAAACAAAACCACTTGTCTTGGGCACAGACAGAAAAACAATAATATTTGCCTTCCTGCCTTCAATTTTTTTGACTTCCAAACTTTGGAATTAAACGAAGAGAAAATGACGGTTTTCAGCATTTTTTGTTAAAAACAAGCATTTCCTACTTACTCCTTATCCCACTTCTCCATGTGACTGGAGCAGAGTTCGGAGCAAGAAAAGACAGTCTCCCATCCAAACCACAGTGGCTCCAGGTTTACTCTTTCCCTGCTAAACACTGGGAATTTCCTAAATGAATCCAGATTATCAGGCAAAAGGTCCAGGAATAAGAAAGGAAGGAGCCACCTGACTCTCGAGGGACAAGGATTTAAAAATAAACCAATTTCTTGTTTTCTGCTCAGGAGAACTGCTTGGGAACAAATCTCTCTTTGGAGGTCCGTGAGCTTTGCAGATTTTGGGGGGTTTTGTTGGATTTTTCCCTTTTTACAGCCATCTCTGTTTGTTTTCCTTCTTTTCCTCATCACCCGACATTAAAGCACAAACCCAGTGTTCCCTGGAAGTGGTAAAGCCATCAAATATTGTAAGAATGGGGGAGAATTAATTAACAGATAATTGATTCTCAAAATGTGTTTCATTCTGATTCAACAAAAGAGTTTTCCATGGAAAAGGAAGAGGAAATCTCCAGCACCTCCTCGGATGAGACCACATCTCTCTTGGTGTGACCACAAGTTTGGTGGCTCCAGGTGACACCATGTTAACTCAGGGACACCAGAGGGATTTTCCCGGTTATCCAAACTAAAAGCTCCTCCTGCATGAGGGATTTTTCCCCTGGAAGCACATTTCTCCTCCTTGCATTTTGTGCAGGGAAGCAGCAGGGTGAGGAGGCCCTGCTCATACAACACCCTGGTGTTGGTCCCCTCACAAACCTGTGATGGACAAAATGTCCCAAAACCAGGTTTTGGTCCTTAAAAACATTAGATCGTACAAACTGAGCCCAAATGTAAGCAGCCAAAGGTTTGGAATTACAGCTCCAGGAATTATAACACAGGGACTGTCTGTTCCGTGGCTCAGGGCTGACAGGCAGTGCTTGCCCTCATCACCTCCTCCCAACACCATCTTTAGGGGAAAACCAAGAAGAAGATCAAAGCAAAGTCACCCTGAAAAACAACTGCTCAATCACTTCTGAATCCCAAAATCTCCCATCATTTTTCCCTGTGAATCATCCTGCTGATTGTTTCATCTCAGGACACTCAGAACAGGGGAAATGAAGGCAAATTCCACCTTATTCATTATTTCCATGGCAGGAATTGCATGGAAGAGGCAGAAAAGCAGCAGGATGATGTCGTGGAGGTTGGGTTAAGTCCTGCTATCAAACTGCGGTGGGGAGAGCAGCATTTCCTGGTCTTTTAAGGAAGCCCTTCTTTGATAGGATCTCATTGAATATTGCTGGAGCAGAAAAACATCCCATTTACAAGATAACATCTCCTCCTGACTGAGGCCCTTCCAGGCTTGAAACACAAGGCACTATCCAAGAAAAGAGGGGCCATAAAAAAGCCCCGCCAGACTCCTAACACTGAATAGAAAATTTCCGTGGAACGTGGTCTGCAGCCCTGGAATAATTCACAGGACCACTGAGAGTGGTAAAGACCTCCAAGGTCCTCAAGTCCAACCTTTGTCCAGTCACCACCTTGTCACCCAGACCAAGAGCTCAGCAATCCTCACTCATCCCTGAGAGCTCCAGCAGCAAATCCAGTGGATAACTATTGGGAAAGATTTAAAATGTTCTCAATTCCAACCAAAACAAAGCCCTGGAGACCACAACACACCTGGAACCCAAACTTGCTTCTCCAACCCTGCTCGTGTTTTCCAGCTGACGATGGAGCAGCTCCAAGGGGTTGAAACAAACTGGGAGGATGATCCCACGTGGAGACCTTCTCACTCTCCAGAATTCCCTGAAAGAATGTTGGGTTGGGCTCTGCTCCCAGGGAACAAGGGACAGGATAAGGGAAAATGGCCTCAAACTGTGCCAGGGGAGAGTCAAGTTGGACATGAGGAGGAATCTCCTCCTGGAAAGGGTGATGAGGCCTTGGCAGCAGCTGCCCAGGGAGGTGGTGGAACCCCATCCCTGGAGGTGTCCAAGGAACGCCTGGATGTGGTGCTCAGTGCTCTGGGATCAGTCCCAGCTTGGACTCCACGAACTTGGAGGTCTCTTCCAACCTCCCTGGGATTCTGGGATTCTCCAGACCAGATCCAAGAGTGTTAAATGAAAATGGGATTTAATATCCTCCATTGATATAAAAAAAGACCAGTAGGAAAAAAATCCCAACCCTCCTGGTGCTTTTAGTACCTTTTCCAGAAGTTCTATCAAATCACGGCTTGGGCCAACTCCATTAGGGAGCAATTAGGCCTTAATGGCCGTCCAAAGCCATTATCAGGGGACAGTTCACCTTGCAATAGTTAAAGATAATATTTAATTGAAGCAAATTAATGGACTGCCTGGGAGACCAAAGAGATATATTTAGGCTCTCTGCTTTTCCATCGGGGATGGTTCCCTTTGGAAAGCAACTTGTGTGCCAGGAGAACCACTGAGGTCAGTGCCTGCCTTCGGACTTCACAGCAGCAGTGAAACCCAGAGCAAACCCTCCAATAATTTTTATCCAGTTTATCCCTGGTACTGCTCCTTTGATTTCCACACCCACCCACAGTCATTTTCGGTCCTGCACACAATATGGTTATGGAGATGTCCACCTTCATCTCACCAGCATCACAGTTAATTATCGTTATATCAAAAATTTGGTGTGTATCAAAATAATTCCCACACTGTGGATCCCTGGGAAGCAGCTGGTGGCCAAACAGCCCATTTCCAAAAAGATCCCCAAATAAACTGGGAAACAAACCCTGACCACCACCATGGAAGACCTCACTCCTTTCGTATCACAGTCTCGCTGAAGCCTTCCCAAAATCTCCGATTGCAACATGCAGCACTCCATATCAATGCTTTGGTTCCACTGACCAAAACCCCCATGTTATTAACAAAATGGGATTTAAGGGGAGTTTCCCACGCCTTGGTTGGGAACAGGTTTCCAGAACTGAATGTTTTCCTCCTGCTCATGGATAAAAGGACGTGAAATTCCACTCACTCACTTACATGACTAACCAGAAAATCATGGAATGGTTTGGGTTACAAGGGATTTTAAGGATCATGCCCTTCCAGCCCCTGCCATGGGCAGGGACACCTTCCATAGCCCAGGTTGGTCCGACCCCCATCCAACCCAGCCTGGAATTACATTAGCAAGGAAAGCGCAAGTTGATCTGTAAATATTAACCCAGACACAGAAATTCCTGTGTAAGGAAGAAATTTTGCCGTTCATTCCAAGGATCTTGGCATTCAATTCCTTAAAAAAGGACAGGAGAAAAGCAGGGAACCCTTAATTCCCTTAAATCCGTGCCTCCGACTGTATCCATGTGTGATGCTCTGTGACATCACCACCAGAGTCTCTTTGCTCCCCCAAGAGCGGGAACGTTCAAGGTTTGCCCTGTTAGAATCCCCCAAGAATTCCCTGCTGGAAGCAAGTGTATGCTCCTGGAAAGCCCTGGGGGAGCTGCAGAAGTAAGTTATTCCCCTTCCCCCCAGAAGGTTCCAGGTGTTCTGCTGCAGAGAGAGCGCCTGGAATAGCACCCACCTTTGCACCTCGGGTGCCCTCGCCGGTGCCCCTGCATGCAAAGAGGCCCCAGAGTCTGCCACAACACTGGGCAATTTCGGGAGCCTGCAGCCACTTCTGAGCGCTGCATGCGTGTAGAATTCAGCGCGGTGGGATCCCTTCCTCTGGCAAAGACACCGGGGCTCAGCCTTGCAGAGAAGTCACGGGCTCACGGCATGGGTTGGGTTGGGAGGGATTTTAAGCATCATTCCCAGCCCTTGAAAACTTCCACTGCACCAGGATATTCCAGCTTGGCCTTGGACACTTCCAGGGACAGGGCAGCCACAGATTTTCAGCGAAACATATGCCAGGGCCTCACCCGTCACAGGGAACAACCCAACCCTACCCAGCAGAGAACACCTAACTCCCCCTAATTCCACATGGCTCTGAGGCCGGGGGTCGTTCGGCTCAGTCCCGGGGTTTTATCAGAGCAGGAGAACTGGGGGTGTGATTAGAACCTGTTCCTGGAAGAGTGGAATCTGGAGCACATCCTAATGTGTAAATGACTCAATAACTTAATTAGGGGGAATGAAGTGCACTTACAGCCACAGACACTTATGCTGGGTCAGGATAATGTGTGTGGGAATACATCACTGCTTTTTTAAGGGATATATTCCTTGGGTTTACAATCCAAGCAGTAGGATGAGGAAATGTGGAGTGTACACTGGTTATGGGAAGGATGGCAGGGAATTCTTTTTAGAGGGAAGTTGTCCTTACAAACTGATGTAAAAAACCATTTTAAAATCACTTCAAAATGCTGGAACTAAATAACTTTTCAATCCCTACAAATATTGTCTCCCAGCAAAATCCCAAGTGGAATACGAGAGGAAGTTATTCTTCCAGACAAGCTCACAAGGATAAATAAATACATAGAGCCCTGCTTTTCCAAGCTCACCTATTCCCAGGATCATTCAGATTGGAAAAGGCCTACAAGGTCATCGAGTCCAACCTGCGACTGATCCCCACCTTTCCCAGAGACTACGGCACAAAGTGCCACATCCAGTCATTCCATCAACACCTCCAGGGGTGGGGACTCCACACCTCCCTGGGCAGCCCATTCCAACACCTGACCACTCTTTCCATGAAGCAATTCCCCACTGGGAAGTCAGCATGAAAATTCCCATAGGTTTTGATATGCAGGTCCCAGCTCCAGGGGAAGAGCACATGAAGTGCCCTTGCTGATCCCAAACATGCCAGTTTTCCCTGGGAGCAGAAAAAGGGAATGGGAGAAGCTCTAAAAATCACTTGTGTTCATGAGTCATCCCTACTCATCCCTCCCCTCTCCCCGAATCCCTGCTGGAGGTGAATGGAACACAACTTCCGAGCTGAATAAACCAAATTATGGGATGTGAGCTTGGAGGAGGCTTCAAACGAAACAACCAGGAAATGGGAGCTTTGATTTTCCATTGATGGATAAAAGAGCAGCATACAAGGAGCTAGCACAAGTACCTATGGAGCTGTCGCTTGTCTGATTCCCAGAAAACAACCTGGGCAATGGAAAAGTTTCCTGCCTCTGGCAGGGGCTTGCAACAAGTGGAGCTTTAAGGTCCCTCCCAATCCAAAGCATTCCATGATTCCATGGAAAGAAACCCAGGTTGCCAAGCTGCAGTGCCCAGATCACTTTTTCCATGTTATCTTTCCCATATTTATTAATTGGCTGCCTCTAATGAAACAGAGAATTGGCTCTTTGTGGATTGACACTAGCAGTGTGAACACCCACCCAAAAATTCCTAAATGCAGGATTAGGCAGCGAGCAGCTGGAATTTTTGATGACGACATGGAATGATCCCTAAAGGAGATGCCCTTCCTCAAAGTCCTCTCAGGAAACTCTGATTAAATTAGAAAAGAGATCAAACACCTTTTCAAGGGGGAAAAAGAAGTGGCCAAAATTAATCCGGGAGAGCCAAACGATTCATGGATGGGAGCAAAGCCACTGGAAGGCAAAAGTCTTGGAATAATGAGTTGGAATCTGTTGCCATTAGCTGGAAGCAAATCCAAAGTAATGCTGGAGATGCTGAGGAGTGCAGAGCCTCCCTGCCGCTCCGCAGAAGGAATTTTCAAGGATGAGATGAAGTGGCGTCGCGGTGAGAATTCCCTGTAAAGGCACAAAGGAGGCTCGTGCCTCCTGGGAATGGGAGAGGAGGTGTGTGCCTCTCCCAGGAAGTGTCGCCCTCGGAGGAGACTCCATTTCACATCTCCTCCTTGGGAGCCAAGTGAAATCAATTAACTCTGCAACTGGAACCAATTAACCCTCGGAAAAGCACAACACTAACACAGTGGCAGCCTTTAATAAACGTGATCAATGTAATAAATCCATAAATAAGAACAGAAAATGCTCAGGGGGGAGGGTGTTGCCAGGATCTGTCCTGTGGGCTCCTGGTTCTTCAGGGACATCAGAAGGATTTGGGGGTCTAGAACCAAATAAAAACCTCCAAAACCTCCAGATTTCAGCAGCCTGGGGCATGGTTAAGATGGGATTCATCCCGTGTAACCCCAAGCAGGACCAGAATTGCTGAGTTGGCTTTCCAAGTGGGATGAGGGCGGATACGTTGCAAGAGGCACCTTCAACCCTTATCTTGGAGTGGGATAAACCTCCCTTCTCCCTGGGGAGGCTCCATGCTGTTCCGCTCCATTAAGATGCCAGTCTGTGATCCAAGGCACAGGGGGAAGATGGTGCCATCTGTGACACAGAGTGAGCAGCCCCAGCCTTGCCCGGCTCCCAGCCCCAGGAACAATGCTATTCCTCAGATCCCTGCTTTTCTGCCCTATCTGCCCTTTCCTACTTCACTCCCGGCTTTACTCAGCTCTTTGCTGCCCTTTTTCAATAGAACTCACAGCAAATCGAAGGCTATTCCGCAGATTATCCATTTTTGCTGGGAATTTTCTCATGAATGAGGTCTTTCTGACACAATGGGCGGGGAAAAGACTTAAGCAGCAAAATGTGATTGGAACTATTATTAATAAAATCACAAGTGACCCTAGTGAACACACAGCTCCTCAGACCCCTCCCGAGGCCACGCTCCATCCTGCCCTCTGGACACCACCACCACTTGATTTTTCCAGAGCTGTTTTCCAGAACAACTTTCTCCAAAACCAAAATAAAAAAGAATAAAGCTGCTTCTTTTATAATCCTGCACTCTCTATTTAAGCTCTTGCTCTTTTGGATTAAGGGAAGAACAACTTGCCATTAGGCCCTGCCCTGGTTATCGACATCACCCAAGAGCCACAGGATTTATTTTACACTTCAAAAGATACTCAAAACCAGTTGTACATGTATTTTTTGAAGGTTTAAATATCATATTTAATATCACAAAGCTCCCCCTTGCCTGGCGGTCCGGCACTGTGGTTCGGTGGCCACAAGCACTTACAGGGAGGGGGATTTCGGGAGGGCAAAAATGCAAATAGGAATCACTTGATCTGCTCACTTTGGGCTTTCAGGGGTTTCACTTCCTCCCTCCCTTCCTAAATTTTAGGTAAATAACCTCTTCTTAATAACCTTAAACAGGGCAATGCTGGAATTACATGGGCTAATTGGAATCAAGCAGTTGCCGCACTGGTCACATCCAGGCAGCCCCGTGGTCCAGGCGCAGGAGAATCCTGATTTTCCAAGGGTGTTTCACCACTGCCCCACATCACTCTGACGAGACATGGCAGAGCTTTCTGCTCTGGCTTTGCTCAGCAAAAAGACTCCATTTTGCCACAAAATGACTCAAATTTGCCCCAAAAAGACTCAGTTTTGCCCTGCAATGTTCAGATAACAAAGAGCTTTTTCTGTCTAAACAAATCACTTTATATATATATTATGTATATATTTATTTTTTAATTTGACAATGTGCTTGCTCTTCAGCTAAACTGAGTCTGTGATTGCAAGGCAAATGACCCTTTAAGCCCAATAATTTCAGGATTTATCCCACATTCCAGGGAATCCCACATATTCCAGGGAAGCAGCACTGGGCACCTGAGCGAGCGAACAGAGCCGGCAAGATGATAAAAGCCACCCCAAACTCTGGGCTTGCATTCTGATCCCGGATATTTTTCCAGGCTAACTTCCCAGTTGGATCCCAACACAATCCCAGGGTTTGCTGTGCACCCCAGCCATGGAAGCATCAGTTTTCCACACTGCCCAAACCTCCTAATCAGAGCTTGGCACGAGCGTGGATCGGACGCACACCCGGCACTGCCACCAATTAACCACGTCAGCTCTAAAGACAGACGCTGAGGAAGGAAACCAAACACACAGGGAATAAAAATGAGGGAAAAATACACAGAATATAAATAAGGAAAAATATACAGAGTATAAAGGAGAAAAAATATATGGAATATAAAGGAGAACAGTAGGAGAGGGCAAAAATGCAATGCCCATTAGTGACCGTACTGGTTCCTGAATTAGTGCTCTAATTTGTGGTGTTTACAAGACAGCTAATTTTAGGAATGTGAATTTTCCTCTGTTTATCCAACAAGCCCCAGCATTTCCTAAGTAAGTGGATCTTTCCAAGGAGGATAAAATCAACAAAGGGATTAGAGGCAGAAACCCAAAGTTAAGTGATGCGTTTGCTGCCGGCTCTGACCCCGCAGGATGACGAATGTGTTTGGGATTTAACACTGCAGTTTATGTTTTCCAAGGAAACAGTTCATTCTGGACAAGCAGGAGGGGCAAAGAGTGGGATTCTCCTGTGGACAAACCCTGGACATGACGTCTCAGGTAACACTTAAGCTCTAAGGCCACTTCCTCCCAGCTCTGCTGGTGGACGTGCCTGATCAGGAAGGCAAAGCATTCCTGCTCCTCTCCCAAAATCCCTGCTGTTGCTTGTCCCTTAAACAAATGAGGAAAACTGGGCTGTACCCTATGCAAGTACAGCTCACAGGTGCTCCCAAAACCCACCCAAACAGCCTCGTGGCACTGGAATTACAGTGACACTTGTCCCAGCCTTATCCCTGCCTGACTTTGTTCCCAAAACCCTGAAGACACGAGTCTCTTTTGTGTAATGGCATTAGAACCCAATATTCCAGCCTGTCCTCTGTCACATCCCACGGTTACCATAACCTGGAGCAGCCTCGGGTCATCAGCAAGGACCAAGGAGCTGGGACAGCTCATTTGGCTTTGCCACCTTTGCTTCTGCACCAGGAGTTTTTATCCCAGCGCCGAAGTTGCCAGCAGGGAAGTGCTGCTGGACCCTCCAGCCCGGCAGCCCTGGCAGGTGCTCCCACAGTCCTGGGCCATAATTCAATCACGCTCCGGGCTGACGTCAGGAAGCACAAAACAACTCCAAGGCTGTGTCTGAATGGGCCCAGAACCCCCGAGATTCAATTAGAGCCCTGATATTCCATCGGGAATCTTATTTAGCTGGATTTAATATCACCAAAGCCTTGGATCAGTTGTTTCTCAAATAGGTCAAGCATATTTAAATGTACAGGCAGGGGGAAGAGCACATCAGCCCCACCATCCCAAATTTCCACAAGCAAGCCTGGCTTTTACTCAGGAAAAGAGTCTGGTTTGCAGATGCTACAGAACAAAAAGAGCTGCATCCCTGTTTTCCTGGGGATTGCATCCATGCTTAAGAATTAATTCAGTGATTTCAATGCTTTCCCTGTTTTGGACCCCTAAATGATCCTGGCAAAAATCCTGATTGCCACACACATGATATTCTACAGGGATTTGGGTTGGGTTTTTAACGGACACTTTCCAGCACCCACAGGCCTGAGGTGGCACAAGGGGAAGGATCCAAAGGGAAGTCTCCTTGGGGAGCCTACCTGGATCTGGGAATGAAGCACTGACCAAGAAAGGAGCACTGGGGTATCAGGACAGAGATCCCATATGGACAAAGCAAAGCAGAGACACACACACACACACAGAGACACGTGTGACAAAGCAGGGACACACACGTGTGACAAAGCAGGGACACACACACACACGTGTGACAAAGCAGGGACACACACACACACACATGTAACAAAGCAGGGACACACACACAGACACGTGTGACAGAGCTGGGACACACACACACACGTGTGACAAAGCAGGGACACACACACACATGTGTGACAGAGCCAGTTAAAGGGCAGGAAGGGCCGGAGCTGCTAGGGAGGTGACAAGAAAACCTTTACAGTCCCCAAGTCCAGCCAAATTCCAGCAGCAGTTTCCAAACTGCATCCCCACCAGCACGGACAACAACAGGGAGTAGCTACTACAGGCATTACTTCCTGGAGCAGTAGAAAGGAGCAGTTAAGGAGTGACTGCCATGATGGTTCTCACACCGATAGTCCTGTGACTGCCCCAAAATCCACCCAAATAACCCCAAATTTCCATCCACCTGCTCAGTAGAGGTGCAGTTCAACCACACCTTGGCAGAAGGAATAAACCCTCCCAGCTCTCTCTTCCAGGTTTTTCCTAATTCCTGGAGTTTGCTGGGAAAAAAAGTTCCACAGCAGCAGCCGAAAAGATTAAAAAATTAATTAAGCATTTGGTCATTCCAACCCAAGAAGCACCAGGCAGGAAGTTTTCCCTGCAAACAGCTTGGAGATAAAAATTGAGCAGGTTGGTGTTACCAATTCAGGGATTCGGGCCCAAATTCCCAGGTTGGAAACCTTTGAGTGGCACAAGGGCTGGATTTGGGGGACATTGGACCTCCCGGATGCCCAAAAATAAGTTGCTTCAGGCAGTGACTTTTCCAAAGAAATAAGAGCAAATTGAATTATTCCAGTGGCAGGGATGAGCTGTTGTCATCCCTCCTGGCTGCCGAGGAACTCTGTGGAGTGGTCACTGGCAGATGGCACATCCTCTTACATGTGTATTAATTTTACATGCTACAGCCTAGGAAACATTCCCAGGTTATTCTCGCTCTTCTCTCCACTGTCCACCCCCCTGGAATCTGGGAAAACATTGGGAAAAGCACTTTAAACCATAACTGCTCTTTATGGAACAACTGCAGGGTTTTGTTGGCTGATGGGAGCCGAGTTAAATCCCAGCGGGATTTAAATCCCTGAAAATCACAGGCCACCCAGACTCTCTCCTTTTCCTGGGATTGCAGAACCCCAGATTTCCAGCTACAACAAGTTTACCATGAGGAGTAAATGTTTGATCTGTAAAGCTTCCAAAACGACTTTGTTTATCAGAGCAGATGAAGGGGGGAAAAAAGGGAAAGGAATCATTTGGAGCTCAAAGCAAAATTGTTTATAGCACAGCTTTTAGTGTTCCAGAATTCCAGGCATTTGAGGACGATTCCAGCAATTAACAGCACAAACTTCCATGACTGATTCCACTCTATATGTTCCTATAGCTTAGTTGTTCCTCTATTATTTCAGTTATTCCTCATTACAACACTAATCAGGAAAGATATTTGCTGATCCCTTAAAAAAAAATCAAGCAGCTTCTCCACAACATTCCTGGGATCCCGAACCAGGGGCTTAAACCCTTTGACTTCCTAAGTAAAGGAAAATATCCAAGTCATTCCCAAATTCTGTTTAAATTATGGAGGGGGGGTGATAAAAAAATTAAATCCCATTATTTTTTGGCTACTGCAGAAATAAGTGGTGAAAGACAAAAAATCTGGGGTTATTTCTGCCTAATCCATGTTCCTTGAGAATTCAGATCGTGGAAGCTGTGTTTGCCTCTGACAAAAATCCATATGAATTTGGGAGTGGCAGGAGCACAAATCCAGTGGGAAGAAGCCAAATTGCACTTCACATGTTTGGGAGTTTTTCCCTGAGCAGGCTTTGTGCTTCTACTTAAAATCAAGCCAGGCCTAAGTTGCCTGGTTTAACAGCCTCACTTTGTTCCCAGATCCCTGATATCCACGGGATAAGGTCAAGCAGCATCCCTGCTGCCACTGGATTTGGGAAGGGCAGACAGGGCTGTCCCCCCTGCAGGTGACATTTGGGTGGCTGTGGCCCCGGAGCGGATTGTGAATTAGTAAAGCTATTGCAGACAAGGTACCAGGGAACGAGGTTGCCCAAAGCACCTCCAGCTCCCAATCTCCATTATCCACTGGGAGTGGCTGAGCTGGTTTATCTCTTTAATTACCAGCCAGGCCCTGGGCTCACAGATTTCCATAGCCCAGGGACTGGAGGTGGCTGCGGCTCTGGAGTGCCCTTTGCAGCTACACTCAGTTTGCTCCTGCAAGTAAGAGCCGAGCCCTGGAGGAACCTCTGTGCTTTGGGAGCCAGTCTCCCGCTCCATGGGGGCTCAGGTCACTTCCAAACAGCAGAGCCTGGTGCTCTGGCTGCCCCCACAGAAGCAGCCAGGATAGCGCTGGGAGGGGAGGAGGATCCCAGGTAAACATAGCTGGAAGGATAGGAGGCAACAGCATTCCTGCTCTTCCTAATCATAATTACAAAACCTCAGGGATGGAAAAGAGGCAAGAAGCTGCTTTTGTGGAACCCCGGAGGTTTCAGCAGGGAGAACGAGGGGGATACAGCACCGGGAGCTGGGGATGGATCTGAGGGGCCCAAGGGTTCTGCAGGCCCTCGGAGACCTGGAATTCCAAGGCCGCAACGCGGAGCAACATAGCCAAGCCGACACCCAAAACCTATCATCATTTTCCATCTTTCCTGGCAGATACCATGGCAAACCTGGGCTCCCTGCCCTGGAACTGCGAGAGCTCCGGACCCACCACACCACTTCCTTAGTGCAGCACCTTTGGGGCAAAGGGCTGAACATTTCTCTTTTTTGGGATTTCTCCCCTCTTTTTTTATCTCTTGAATAGCTATTCTGCATCATAATCCTTTCCTTCCCAAATTCTCCGTGGTATGGCATGTTTCTTCCCTAGCACACAGGCTATTCCTGCTGGCAATACTGGGATCCCTGCAGGCATCCCCAGGTGTGCCTCACCTGAGCAGCTCCAAAACGTCCTCATTTTAATTCCATTTTTTTGGTGATCAACCAACAACAGCAAAATTCTGCAGCTTCCCTATACTCCAAAACCAGGCTGTGCTTAAAAACCCCCATGATAGTTGTCAGAATTTCCTCAAAGAACATCCCAAATCAAAAAAAAAAAAAGGACTTTAGCCCAAGCTGGATTTGTGATTCCCTCGTTAAAGATGTATTAATTTGTTGCTCTAATGCAGGCCAAGCCCTAATCAAACTAATGGCAAAATGAAAAGCAAGGATTTAAATCCTTTAAATGGACTTTGCCTTATTGGGAGATGCAGAGATGGGGATTTTTTCCCTTTTTTTCTGGGCCATAGAAATGGGCAATAAGAAAAATCCCGCTTTTCTCCAATACTGCTGCCACCCACACGCTATTCAGAGACACTCAGAGTGGGCAATCCAGAGCAGATGCTCCCAAATGGAGGTAAAATTCCAGGCTTTAAATAGAAGGAGCAGAAATCAAAGGGAATCAGGAAGATGTGGGCTCTGATTAACAGATAAAAACCCGAAATACGCTGAATGTGACAGACCCAGGGAATTCTTGGGGGCAAACCTGCTCCCCAGTCTGTCACCCCTTTGTTTTATGGGGTCAAAGTAGGATAAATTTGTGATGAATTTGCTGGGGAAGGGGCTGGAAATTCCTCCCAAAATTTTAGGAGTTGCGGGTAAATTCATTTTCTTTTGGCCACCATCCTAAAAAAAGGGCAAACAAAGCAGGAAAACTCAAAAGCCCCCCCAGATGCCTGCAATGAATGTGCATTGTTCAATGGAAGGAGCAGCTCCTAAATCACTTTACAAACATGACCCAAAGTGGAGGGAACTCCGGGGGGGTTTGGCTTCCCGGTGCTCCCAGTGCCCCAGCTCTCCCAGCACAGGTCAGAGGCTCCAGCCACGAACACCTGCAAACATCAAACACTGGCTGCTGGGCCTTCCCTGGGCTCACAAAAGCCTTTCATGTGAAAAATGCTCCCTGGGAATGTCAGGGCTGGAGCTCAGGTTACATTCCTTTCTCTTTGCAGCCCTCCCCGGTCTGGAACACGGGGAGAAGCCATGTTTGTGGAATTCGAAACTCAAAGGCAACGGGACTTCACTTTCTTTTTCCCCCACGCTGCAAATCACAACACAGCATAGTGGATTAACCAAGGGAAAAGCCCCCGGGATGGCTTGGAGCAGGAATTATTCCCACACTTCCTTGAGTCCAGCTAGTTTCACTTTCCTGCCTGGCATTACTTTTGGAGGCTCTGGTTTTCCCTCTTTCCTCCCTTCCCATAAAGAGTTCCAGGTCAATGCAGAGCAATGACATCTGTGGTTCCTCATCTCAATAACTGTATTTCTAAAGAGGAATATTAAAATCTGGCTCAAACTTCCCAGGGAGTACTTGCAGGAGGAAAAGCAGGATCCATCCCGCTCCCCAAACCCGCTGTTCTCAATGTGCATAATTAGAATAATAAACCATCTTTGCTATTATTGATGGAACTGCCTTTGGTCCTGCCACAGAGCACAGAAACCCCTCTCGGAGCAGTTGTCCCGGTGTTATCCATGCAGTCCCAATTTCCCAAGCCCTGGCTCATCCCATTCCTGCACAGGCTCCAAACAATAGCCACGCACCTCCATCCTCAGGTCACACATCTCCCTGGCATCGCCCCCAATTTTTTGGGAAGCACTGAACACTCCCTGCAAAATTCCCTGTCGAGTAACTGAGCAACAGATATTTCAAGAGGAAAATTCCAGTTATTTTTCCTTCCAGCAGCCCCCTGCGCTGCCACTGTGCAAACGCCCAGCGCTTCCTTGGGCTTCTCCTTCCTCCTCCACCACCTGGCATCGGTGTGGACAAGTAATTCTGCTGGAATTCTGTCCATGGGACAGTTCAGGTGTTGGTTTAAGTGGATTTTATCTCCCTATCCGTCACTTCCTGCAGCTCATTAAATCGTCCTCCTTGGCTACAGGAGGTATCAAAGTTCCTCAAATTCTTTCAGCTTCAGAGAAAATAAAACACAATTTAATCACTCCCTCCTCCATTTTTGACTCCTGATCCAAGTGACTCCAGAGGTGAGGCTTGGGTTGGAATTATTAAATATAACTCTGGGGTCACCCAGCCCAAGTGGTGGCTGTGCATGGCCCTGGCTCCGAGCTTGACAAATTGATTTGTCTGGCACAAACACTCCCCTGAAAACAAATAGAGTGGATATTCCATATCTGCCAAAATTGTCTCGGAAAATTACGTCGCAAAATGGCAAAAAATAGGATTAAAATCTACAGATCGTGTTTGGAAAGTTGTTTTACCCCAACAGCAAAATCTCCAAGTCGCTGCAAGCACAACGTAACCAAGTTTGGGGAGACAAAACAAACCCACAGTGTTATTTCCACAGGCTACACAGAATAAAAGGCACAAAATGAGTGTTCAGGTGGCACCTGAGCTTAAAAAAACATTCCGTTGCAGACCAACTGCCAATTAGGAATCCTGCTCTGGAAAGCAAAAGCTGACTGATGTCCCAGTGCACTTAATAATACACTGAATAAAGAGAAGGGGTGCCTTGCATTGAGCAAAAGCGGGGAATATTGGGCATGAAACCCTATGGAATGAGGCAGGTATCCAGGGGCAGTTTGCAGGGAAACCGTGCCCGAATTCCCCCCTAGCTTGCCCAGGATCCAGGTACAACCCGACGGCCGGAGCGTTGGCACATGGAGCCAAAAACACTGGAATTCCCAACCTGGAGAATGGGGTAGGAGAACCAGCTGCATCCCGCGGCAAACACATGGGCAGTAAGGATCTCTGGGAGTTTGCCTTCTCATCTGTCAGGCACATAAAAGCCTCCCTATAAAACTGAAGTTGCCAGACAATTATTGTCCACACATGTTCCACTGCCAAGAGCTCCGAGATCGCTTTGTCATCCCACTCCTGATTTTAGGGAATGCTGTCCTTGCCCGTCCAGCCAGACCACAGCCAAATAACAAACAAATCCTGCTTCCGGAATGCTCCAATATTTACAAACAAAATGCCCCAGCTCGAAAGTGACAGAAAGGGTTCAATTCACCCAAAATATTCCATCCTCTCTAATCCTAAGCACTCCCTTTCCTGCCGTTCATCCTCGGATACTTGTGATTTCTATATTTAATTACAGCAGCCTCCGATTCAGCTTCAATTCTGACTCACCAAATTCATTTGCACGTGAGAGGTTTCGACTCTCATCCCTCCAAGACAAAGAGAGTCTTTGGAATTGGAAATAAAAAAAAATTCTCTGAGGCTCAAATTAAAAAGGGAGAAAGACAAACCTGCTTTCAAACCAGAACAATTTTCAGCAGCAGTTACACAGAGGGGAAATTCAGGGTTTTTTCAAAAATCAGGACTGTGTGGCAGTGCTCTAAAAACCTCCCAGGCTTGTGGAAATAATAAAAATCAGAATAATCATAACTTGTGCTTAGGAATAATTCCGCTCCAATCCAAACGGATCTGCTCCCCACGAGAGATTAAAGCACCACAACAAAGGTAAAGCCCATGGAGAAATAAATCACAGCATTTGCATCACGGAGGGAATAAAAAATGGTACATACTTGAGCCAGTGAAATGTCCACTTGCCAAGGAAGTTGGTCCATTTTTCCCACTACTCACGGGAGGTGAAAACATCTAAAAAAAAAACAAAGAGGCATTACTAGTGGAAAACAAGCGATTCCTGAGTCCACTGGCAGTACAAAGTTCCTTCCACGGTCCTCAAGAGTTTCTCTCCCCCAAACCATCGTCCCCCAAACGACTGCAGATTCCTGCCAGCCCCCACCAGCATCCTGCTTTTCTTAGGCTCGTTAGCTTCCCAAACAATCTGCCCTTCCAGAAGACTTCAAGCCATCCCAGTGCCCAGCAGCTCTCCAGGCTGGGAAGCGGGGCTGGCTCTGCTCTCCCCGCCGACAAAGGCGGAAAAAGTTGGGATTGGGTCGCAACCTTGGCCATCAACGTAGCAACGTCCACTTCCATCCTGCTCCAGGATTTGCCTGGCATGTAGGAACCCAAATAATAATAATGCAAAGTGCCACCTGCCCTAAATTCTCATCTCGTCTCTCCCACCGAGCAATTGGAAGCCAGGCTCGCTCCTCGCCCCCTCTCCCTCCCTCTCTAGTGCTTCTCTCTCTCTTCCCAGCATTTATTCCGACCCTAATTGGTTTCTCCCTTCTCCGACGTGTCTGGTGGATAATACGCACCTTCCCTGAGTCAGAGCCTGAAAAAAGCCAGGGAACAAATGGGAAAAGTGCACCGACAAGCAGAGAGGAAGCTGCGGAGCTGCCGCGGGCTACGATTCCCGGCCAAACTTCCCGCAGCCATCCCTTGGAAGCCGAGGCTGGAGCAGCAGCACCAGCCTGGAGCTCGCGGGGGAGAGGGGGGGCCTCACCGGGCTTTAGGAGCGGCCCCGCATCTCCCAGCAAAAGCTCTGCCCTAAAATAAATAACTAAGTGGATAGAGAGATATTCCTGACATATTGGGGGGAAGGGAGGGGATGGGGAGAGGAAGGAAGGGGCTGGAGGGGGAGGGGAAGCCTGACAAAACTAGACAAGTACACGCGTCCGGCGGAACGTTCGGCCTCCAAACCAGCCCGGGGGGACAAAAACCCCTTTTTCCCCGCGAAAAGAATGCCCCAACCCCTGGCTAGGGCCGCGCCAGGAAGGCTGGAGCAGCTTTAGCGCCAGCAGAAGCCAGAGGAGATTTCAGGGAAAAGTTTAAACTGAGACAGTCGTGGATTTCCTTGCACTTTCCATGTGCCAAAAAACGAAACAAGGGAAGAACCGAAAGGAGAATATCAGCGACTCATTAGCGATTAATTAGTTCATGTGCAAACCATGCTGGAAAATCTAAAGCACAGTAAAAGTGCAATATTGGTATGGAGGAATGATGAGAAACGGTCAGTTTTCGGGGTGTTTCTTTTGGCAGGAATTATTTGAGCCATCCAAGACATGAAACCAAGCTGCAAACGCGTCTGCATCTCCTATCACACACAATCAGAAAGGCTCCAAATACTCAGCTTGGATTTATTTTTTTTTTAAGCAAAACTCGATATATACCGTGCTTCTAGCTGCTGATTAAAAATTGCCCAATGTACTTAGAGCACAGTTTGGGGTTGGTTTTGTCGCTTTAGGTTTTGTTGTTTTGGTTTTTTTTTTCGGGGGGGGGGGGTTGGATTTTTTCGGTTTTTTTGTTTGTTTGCTTGGGGTTGTTGTTTTTTTTTTTGTTGTTTTGTTTTTTTGGTTTTTTTTTTGTTAACAGAGCAGCTAGAAGATTTTTTTTTTTTTACAGCCCTTGCTAATTTCCACCGTTGTTTCTTACCGCACTGAAATCCAGTAAATCACTCAGTTCTTTGTCCGTCCCTAAGGCAGCCATTCGCTGTTGGTGATGCATTTTAGCAAAATCACACAAACCTAGAAACATGGAAATAACCGCAATCAGAAATCCCGAGCCTTGCAGGAAATACAGTCGGATTTTGCTTATTTTCAAGGGGGGTAGGGGGGTGGGTGGTTGAGAAGAAGGAGGGAGGGAAAAAAAAGATGGAGGGGCAGGGAAAAAAAAACCC
>VYXB01003723.1:116266-129342 GCA_013397135.1 Pachyramphus minor
GGGGGGGAGATAAGGCCGGCAACAAGCCGGGAGCGGCTGGGCCTGTGCGGAGGCAGCGCCCGGGGGGAGGGGAGCCGAGGGAAGGGAAGGAAGAGAAGAGGGAAGGGAAGGGGCGCGGAGCCCAGCCCAGCCCCGCGGCCCCGACCCCGGCGAGCCCCGGCGCCGCCTCCGTACCCGCCGCCGCCGCCGCCGCTCATGGAGCTCCGAGCGCGGCTCCCGCCCGCTCCCGCCGCACTTTCGCAAGGATTCCACTTTGGATTCGCCCGGCTCGCGCACACACATGGCGAGCGCGTTTATACGGGGCCGCGGGCGCACGTGACGCGGGGACTTGGCCGGCAGGAACGAGGTTTTTTCCCCCCTTTGGATCACCCGCTCCCCGTTCGTATTTTGGGGGTTTTATATTTCTCTCTCTAACCTTGTTTTGTTGGGGTCGGTTTATTCCCGGCCTCCCGCTCGATTCCAGCCCCGAGCTTTCCCGTTTTCCCGGAGCATCGCTGCGAACTTTGCAAAGCAGCCGCTTGGATTTACGCGCAAGTTTTTGGGGACGCTGCCAGTAACCCCCCGCCCTTCCCCTTCCTGCTTCCCTCATCCCCTCTGCTACTTTTATTCCGTATTTTCCTCTCGCAGGCGCGACACCGCTAAAAAACAACTCCTTGGATTTCATTTTCCTGTAGGAAATAAAGCAGCGAGTCCCCGCGCTCGGCGTTTGCACCTTGGTGTATCTCTCACACGTGTAGTTACACCGTGTCTATGCAATGTATACACAATGTATATCTATTTAAACAGCCCAGAACTTGCACTTTTTTCCTTTCTTTTTTTTTTTTTTCCAAATAACATATCGGGATCGACAATTTCAATCAAAAAATAAAAATGAAAGCAAAAAAAATACACAGACAAGTTAGTCTAACAGCAAATCGGAACTTTACCTTAAATGGCCACAAATATGTTCACAATATTCCAAGGGGGGGAGGGGAAAAAAGAAAAAAAAAAAAAGGAATCAAAAGAATCAAAATAAAAAGAGAGGAGTCTTCTGCCAAAGTGCTTTATTGTCTCACACGTGTGTGACCCTCCAAAACCATCAAAAAGTAGGGAAAGTGTCAGTCCCGCTCCGGGTTATTCCACAGCTTTTACAGGCATGCTACACCTGGCTTTGTTGGTATTTGGGGGGCCAAAAAAGATATATAAATTTAAAAAATACATATAAAAAATTAAAAAAAAAAAAACAAGAAAAAAAAAAAGAAAAAAGAAGGTCCGACAACTTTTGCCCTATTGTTTTTTACAGACACATGGTGAGGGGCTCGCAGCGCCGCGGCTCTCGGGGACTTGTCCNGGCCCGCGGCGCCGGGGGTCTCGGGGACTTGTCCTTCCTTTCGAAAAAAAAAAAAAATTGAAAGAAAAAAAAAAAAAGAAAAAAAAAGAAAACCACCCAGAAGCAGGGGGGCGCGGGGCCGGCGGTTCCCAGAGTTGGTCCGAGTTTAGGGCAGCGCGGGGCGGGCGGTCCGGGTGAGCAGCGCGGCCTCCCCCGCCGAGCCGCGGCCGCTCGCAGCCCGCCCGGGCATCGCCGCAGCGCCCGCCGCTCACATCCGGGCAATGCCCGCGCCTTATAAACCCGCGCCGTGACGGGCGGCGGGAGGAGGAGGAGGAGGACGAGGGGAGGGCGGGAGGAAGCGGGCGGGACGGCGCGCTGGGGCTGCACAAGATGGAGGGACCCCGCTACCCCCCCCAGCGCTGCCGGCGCACAGGGGACGCTGCCCCCGGGATGGGGCCACGTTGCACCCATCAACTGGTGGGGGGGGCGCGTTGGCTCCATTAAGGAGGGGGGGCTGCACTGACTCCATTAATAATGGAGGTCCGCAATGCCTCCCGGAATGATGGGTGTCCGCGGTGCCCTCCGCAATGATGGGGGGCCGTATTGCCCCCCGCGAATGGAGGGAGCGCCACACTGTCCCTGTTAAAGAGGGGGTCCGCGGTGCTCCCCGGAATGATGGGGGACACTATTGCACACCCTAATGAGGGGCACCGCATTGTCCCTGTTAATGAGGCGGGTCCCCGTTGCCCCCCATCATGAGACGGGTCCAGATTGTGCCCCACCATGAGGAGGGCCCACATTGGCCCCCATTGTGACGGGGGTCCGCACTGCCCCCAGCCGTGAGGGAGGTTCGCATTGCTCCCCTCCATGAGGGGGGTCTCCCCATAATGAAAGGGTCCACACTGCCCCCTGACATGAGGGGGGTTTGCACTGCCGCCATCATGAGGGAGGTCCCCACTGCTGCCTGTAGTGAGGGGGGTCCGCACTGCCCTCAGCAGACACCGTGATGGGTTTCGTGACCCGTCCCAACTCTCAGCAGACCCTTTTAGGGGTTTTGTGCCCCTCAGCCCCCTCAGCGGATCCTGTGAGAGGTTTCAGACCTCTCAGCCCTCAGCAGACCCTTTGAGGGGCTTCAGATCCCTCACCCCTCGACAGAACCCATGAGGGGTTTTGTGCCCCCTGGCCCTCAGCAAATTCCATGAGGGGTCTCAGACCTGTCAGCCCCCCAGCCCTCAGCAGACCCTTTCAGGTGTTTCACACCTCACCATTTCTCAGCAGACCCTTGAAGGGTTTCTTGCCTCTCAGCCTCCACAGTCCTCACCAGCCCCCTGAGGGGTTTGCACTCCTCAGACCCCCACAGCCTCTGGAGACCTCGTGAGGTGCTTCCCGCCCTTTGGACCCCCTGGCCTTCAGGAGACCCTGTGAAGGGTTTCAGACCCCTCATTCCCCTCAAACATCAGAAGACACTTAAAGAGTTTCGTGCCCCTCAGACCCCTCAGCCTTCAGCAGACCCCGTTAAGGGTTTCAGAACCCCAACACACAGCAAACGCTTTTAGGGCTTTCAGACCCCATCAGCCCCCCAAGCCCAACCCTCAGCAGACCGTTTTAGGGGTTTTTAACCTCACCAGTTCTCAGCAGACCCTCAAAGGATTTTGCAGCCTCTGCAGCCTTCAGCAGCCCCGTGAGGGGTTCACGCCCCTCAGCCCTCCCACCCTCAGCAGCCCCCGTGAGGCGTCTCCCGCCCTTTTTGAACCCTCAGTGCCTGTGAGGGGTTTCCCGCCCTCTGGACCCCCCAGCCCTCACTGGAAAAGCAACTGGGAAGCTGAAGTGCTCTGTGAACACTGCAAGTGGTGTCAAAAGTACAGGAATTGGCCAAAAAGGCTCACCTTGATGTTCCAGAACTCCAAAAGGAATTTTTATGCTACCTGTAGACTGTAATACCAGGATGGCAAAGTACCAGACTCCAGTTTGGTCCAGTTTGGGAATATGGTTATGCCCATTGTCATTTCTATAAAAAGATATCCAAATGCAGCTTTCCATAAATTCATTAACAAGTTCAGAAACCCCCAAAAGTTCATATTTTCCACCCAACCTCTATTATATCCCTTTGAGCTTCATGGAGTCAATATGAAGATGGATTGGGTTGGAGGGGACCTTAAACTCACTCACTTCAATGCAGCTTAACTAAGATAAGTTTCATCAAAAAATCCCTCTGATTTCCATGGAAAGATAATCTAGGAGGGAGGAAAGTATTCTTCTGTACTTGTATTAATTCTGATTAAAATTTGGTTTGTTTTCTAATTCCCTAATGGAATGGGATGTTTGATTTCAATTAAAACGAAATGTCATCATTTGAGGATCTACTAATGGGTACGGAATAACAGAGTCCATTAGGCAGAAAACAGTGGATTTGGGAATAGGCCAAGAGGTGCAGGGGACGCAAAGAGATTTTTCCATGTATTTCCAGTTTTTGGAAACGGGCAGATGTAGGTCAGTATGGAAGTCCATAGGCTGTGACGACAGAAGTACAAAAAGCACAATAAAGCAATTTCTTATCAAGATTTCAGCAGGAGTCTTTCCTATTTCCTAAAGAACCAGCATCTAGGAATATGTTTTTCCTGAAAACATTTATATATATATTTCATTAAATCAGAGAGGGATGTTTGGAGATGTGTCAAAGCAGATTAAATAGTGAAAAGCAATTAAAAAACACTATTATTGTTATTATTTCCCTACTGATTGCAATCTAGTTGGTGACTAACGTACAGCCCAGAAAACCTGTGGATTACCATTCCAACCTGGCCCTGAACAATTCCAGGGATGGGGCAGCTACAACTTCTCTGGGAATATCATCTGGAGGGAGTTCATGAGATTTAACAGTGTATTCACCCACATGGTATTACTTAAATTACTGAGTGGTCTTTGAAGTCCCTCCACTGATGGCAAAAAAAACGGTGGTTGTTATTATTATGTATTTTTTTAATATATTATTTGTCTTATTAGTATTTATTATTGATCCCAGACCCCTAGAAGTTCATCAGACACTCTTGGTTTGAGCGCTGTGCGCTGCCATCCCTCGCTTATAATGTCCTTATAATGGAATTACAAGCTCCTGGAAAAAATACATGGGAATAAGAATAGGAAAGGGATGAAGAAGGGAATAATTGGGGGAATACATGGTGGCTGGATTAGTTATTGTCCCAATTAGCTGCCTGAATTAGCTCCTTGACAAGGAACATAGAAGGAAGAATAAAAAGCTATTTGGGACAAGGACAGTTTTTAGGGAAGCTGCTGCTCTAAGTGTATTATGATTTAAATATAAAGAGCTGCAGGTTTCAGTTAAATGGATTTTGATTCTGCTTATTTTTCTAACAGTAGATTTGTTTCATTTCCATATTAATCTCCTTTTATTAAACCATAGAAATTCCAACCCTTGCTTTATGGGAACAACCTAGGACATAATCTAACCTTAAAAAAATACATGTACTCATGCTTAATAAAGAGATTCAGGTTGGATTTAAATACTGTGAACTGGACACACAATTATATCATTTCCGGGTCTGGGAGAAGTTGTTTACTTGGGATGAACATGAGGAAGGAAATTTTACTCAAATTCATTTTCATGGCAAACTAGTTTCAATGTTTTGGAGGGCAACAAATTCCTTGTCTCAGGGGAGGGTCAGGTTGAACACCAGGAGGAATTTCCTCCTGGAAAGGGTGGTCAGGCTTTGGAAGGGCCTGGCCAGGGAGGTAGTGGATCCCCATCCCTGGAGGTGTCCAAGGAACGCCTGGACAATCAGTGTTCTGGGCTGGGATCAGCCCCAGCTTGCACTCTGTCATCTTGGAGGGCTTTTCCAACCTCAGTGACCCTGGGATTCTATAAATTTGAAAACAAATCTTTCTTAAGCCACTCAGGAAGAAGAAAGATGTCATGGCATCAAGGGCCATGAGATTTTTGTGTGTCAGGCCCCCAGACTTCTCCCATTCTTTCCCTTTGTTGTCAAATAAACCCTAACCGGAGCCATATTTGTACCAATATTTCTTATTCTTTCAGATAATTCACTGTGTGGGATGAAACCTGTATTCCTGCAAATGTTTTAAGGATTGGAAATTCAGCCAGCACCGGGTTTTCAAAGTAGCTCTGCTGAACAAGAGGGAGGACAGGAGCAGAGCTCCAAGGGTGGCTGCTGCTGAGAGGAGGAGCTGTGGCTGTCCCACCCCTGGAAATGTCCAAGGCCAGGTTGGACGGGGCTCGGAGCAACCTGGGCTGGTGGAAGCCTCCAGCAGAGCTCTGGCTGGAGCCTCCAGATACTCCAGTTGGAGCCTCAGAGACACAGACATGTCTCTGCACTGTCTCTGGGCCGCCTCCCACACATGAGATGGGACCATGGGCACTGATCTCCCTCCGCCTGGAGCTCCTTGGGAAGAGCTGCAAGTTGCCACCCCAGAACCTCCCAACTGCAACGTTCTGTTGCTCCTTAATATGCACTAAATGTGGATAAGTAGCAAAGAGTGGGTCCAAAGGGGTCCTGGAAGTGCAGGGAGTTCTCCCTAAGATATAACAACCTCCCATTCCCCAGCAGGAATTCCAGGGCCTTGCTCAGATACATTGGTTGTGTTGTCTGTTGAGAGGGAGCTCAAAAGGCAGGAAAGAAATGAGGGATTAAGGGGGGAAAAAGGCAGGAGAAGGAAAGAACACAAAACCAAAGTACATCTGGTTGCTTCAAGTCCATCCAACCTGGCCTTGGACACTTCCAGGGATAAAAGAGTTGGGGAGCAGGCTGGTGCAGCTGGAGTCAGGATTTACAGCAGCCGAGTATCCAACTCCATAATGAACAAGGATCATTTATAACATACCTCAGCTGACCTGAAGTTTCCTTTCTGTCCTGTCCATGCTCAGCTACAGGAGCGTTGCTTCATGTCTGCACTGAGGAAGGCGAACCCAGGAGATTCGCAGGATGTGGCTTTCCAGGTCTGGTCTGAAGCTCTGAGTGAAACAGCTGATACTCCCAAACCTGATCTAAGCTAAAACACCTCCAGCTGGCACCTCCCAGCACCCAAAGTTCTTGCTCTCAGTCACCCACCCTGGGAAAGCCCCTCCCTGCCGAGTACGCCCCGATCCAGCAGATCAGCAGGAATGCCTGCCACGAGCCAAGGTCCTTCCCAAATGTCACAGCTCCTGCAGCCAGGAATGAAGACAGCCTGGAAGGACAGATTCCTGGAGCCCTGGGATGAGTGGATGAAGCCTGGTTGGCTAAGGGGAAGGGGAATTTCGGTGCTCGTTAAGGGGCTGCATGTAAGGTCACCCAGGGAAGCTGTGGCTGCCCCATGCCTGGAGTCCCAGGCCAGTTGGACGGGGCTTCGAGTAACCCGGGCTAGCGGCAGGTGACCCTGCCCATGGCAGGGGGTGGAACAAAACAAGCCTAAAGGTCCCTTCCCACCCAAACCACTGTGGGATTGCCGGATTTCATTTCCTGCCCAAGAAGCAGAGAAGGGCGAGGGGTCAGGACAGGAAGAGGAGTGTGAGCAGGAGGCAGGCTGGGCACGAGTGAGTCCCCGGCAGCGTGCCGAGGGAGGAGTTTGTCCCCGCCCCACAGCCCAAAGCAGACCCGCTCGGCTTTGCCAAGCACCTGTGAAAGAATGCAGCTGCAAGGGCCTGGGAAAACAATGGGAGCTGTGACAGCCCATTAATATCAAGCAGCCCCAGACCGGGGACGGCACTGAGACACCGTTCCACCGGAGGACACAGTGGCATTCCCGAGGTGTGGGACTGGGGGAGGTGTACACCACATCACCTGAGAGGTTATTGCTCTGTCAGACAGCCAAACAAACAGAGCAGGAGGATCGATTCCTTTGGCATTTCCTTTCCTTACTTTTTATTCCGTATTCATCTGATGTGTTGGGATTTTTCCTTGTTTTCTGTGTTTTGTAGTTTGCTCTGGCTATTTTTTTTACTGGAGAGGCAGGAGTTTGGAAAGTGCAGGCGGCATTTCCAACTGTGATCTGCACAGATGGGAGTGAGGGAACATTCTCCAGGCGAAAATTGTTCTCGGAGACATTTGGATCCGAAAGGATCTGTCTCTGTACGAGGTGGAAAATCCTGATTCTCGACAAGAGGGGACTCAGGCAGGGACATCACAGAGGAGGGAGCCAGGGGCATGAGGAGGAGATGGATGCAGCTTGGATCACACAAGCACAGAATCATGGAATGGGTTAGGTTAGAAGGGACCTTAAATCCTATCCCGTTCCAGCCCCCTGCCATGGGCAGGGGCACCGCCCATGAGCCCAGTGGGTCCAACCCAAAGGATGCCTGTTCTCCCACACCAAAAGCACCACAATGCATGGGAAGAGCTGCCCCAAGGAAAACCATTCCAAGTGGAGCCACTGAAGTGCTTTGCCAGTGTTTTGCCCTCAACCCTCGGCTGCTGTTAATGTGTTTGGGGTCTGGCGGTGCCACGGCACATGAGGAAGAGTCCCTGTCACTGCCAGCTGCAGTTACAAATTACAGGGGGGGCAGGCACGGGCCAGGGAAATCCAAAACAGTTTGCCCTGCATAGATGAGCAGCTCCTGAAGAGATGCTACATCAGTCTGGGAAATATTTCCATGAGGCCCAGGGTGTGATGTCAGCAAGAGGCAGTTAAATTGCCTGAGCCCGTAATGTCTCCCCATAACCCCCAAGTAAAAGGGGGGCTCATCCAGCTCAGTTTTCCTGCTCATGGGTCCCTGTTGCTGCACTATCAGGAGCTCAGCTCATGGAATTCTGAAGCACAGGATACACAGAGGAAGCTCCAGAGTGTCCTGTGGAGCCCTGGTAAAGCTGGTGGCATCGGTCAAAGGCAGCTCTTGGGGCTGAGGAGTTGCCAGCTCTCCGTTCATCACATCTTTCCCTTTCATATCTGCTTTCCTTTTGTTCCTCCCAATCCTAAATTTGTGTGCTTTTCTGTCCCTCCCCTCCTGGAATGGCTTTGCAAATGCTCAGCCTTAAGTAATAGTCGGTAAAGTCGAATTACCTTAAATCAAGGCAGGGTTATCTAATTTAGAGAATAGGAAATAGAGAGAAAATCAAAGTAAATGAAAAGCAAATGGAATAATTCATCTCCAACCCATGGGCTGGCTCAACAGGATGAGTCTTTGCCTTGTGCTTGGCTGAGCAGCCACACAGCACAAGTTACAGGTCCCTGATCCCAAAACAACAACCTCCTGGGGCCCTGCACTCCCAGATCCTAAGACAATGGAATCATTCCTGGGTAGCTTTGTTTTCATCATTAACACCTCCAGCTGAGCCTCTTAGTGCTCAGCTTTCCCTCCTGCCTTGGCTAGGGCACACTCACTTCCCTAAGTGGCAGGTCACACCTTCCTACCACATCTCGACAAGATAGTCCATGGAATTCTGGACTGGATTAGGTTGGGAGGGGCTTTAAAGCTCATCCCATTCTGATCAGAGTCACCTTCCATTATGCCAGGCTATTCCAACCTGGGCTTGGACACTTCCAGGGATTCCGCAGCCACAACTTCTCTGGCCAACTTGTGCCAGGGCCTCACCTCCCTCACAGCCAGGAATTCCTTCCCAATATTCCATGTAACCCTCCTGAGTTCCCTCCCCCCCCTCCTTTAGCTCTCCCCAGCCCTTTATTAACATGCAGTACGATACCGTCCCCCAGGGAATGAACCCCATCACAGGATCCTGCAGAAAGCTTTCCAGCTTCCTTCCGATTCACACAGGCTGCTTCAGAGGAGTCCTGGGAATACAGGGGAGGTCTTTGGCAATTGCACAGCACCTTTTTTTCAGGCAACTTCACTGAAGATGCCCTTGTTAGATGAAAGACTCCTCAGAAGTTGATTACCCCCTTCGGTTGGGATCCTCATTGTTCTCCAGAGAGAGGAGCTGCTTTGATATCTTTTATTTATAAAATTATCACCTTGGTTTATTATGGAATCATGGAATGGTTTGGTGGAAGGGGATCTTGAAGATCATCTTGTTCTAGCTGCTTGCCATGGGCAGGGACACCTGCCACTGGACCAGGTTGCTCCAAGCCCTGTCCAACCTGGCCTTGGACACTTCCAGGGATGGGGAATCCTCTGAGAAAAGGGAGTTTTAGATTGGCACCAGAGAACACGGACTGAAAGCTCTTCCTGCTCTCCTGCAGGATGGATCCATGTGGAAATTCAGGAGAGCATTGCTATCAGTGGGGCTGCAGTTGTCACCTGCTGCTAAGCTGCTTCTGTGGGACTCCAAAACTTTCCCTGGGAGATGGAATAGGAAACGGGGAAAGGCATCACTGTGACAATGTGGGGCTGAGGGATCTGCTCCAGGGATGGTGTTTGCTGAGCCTAATTTCTGGTTAAGTGCTCCAGGCCAGGCTTGGAGCACCTGGGCTAGTGGAAGGTGTCCCTGCCCATGGCAGGGGGTGGAATTGGATGAGCTTTAAGATCCATTCCAGTCCAAACCAGTCTGGCATTCATTCCGGGATTCCTTCTCTGCTGCAAACCCCACAACCAAGACCTTTGGTGTTTCACGCTGACCCCAATCCTGAAGCTTTTGCTCCTGTTTCCATCCCAGTGATTCCCAAGCCACATTTTGTACCTTCTGCTCAAATGGGGACGTTCCCAGGTTACCCTCTCCATGGATGGAGGCACTGACCTCGCTCCCTGAGTTCACAAAGGCAGGAACACAGCTCAGCTCGTCAGAAGCCAGAATGGTCCCATCCAGGTTTGGTTCCCCTTCACCCTTCCTAAAGAATTCCCAATGATTCCTGTGCCACAAGCACTGACAATCAGAAGCCATTGGGGTTGGCAGCACAGTTTGGGCAAATGAGGAGTCTCCTGGGGAGGCTTCATTCCGCTGTGGGAATTCAGGAGGCTGAGCACCAGTAGGTCACATCTCACTTCCAGTGGATCCAGAGTCATTTTCCCATGGAGTTTGAGGGAGCAGGATTGGATTTGCACTTGGTGTTTAAAACAAAGAAACCTATATATTAAATTAGCCCGCAGAATGTGCAGGAAAGCAAAACCCACACCGTTAAATTACAGATAAAGGGAGAAGAGTCCAAATTTTCCCAAATGTTCTCATTTTCCTGGGTTTCCTGCCCCCCCCCCCAACAACCATGGTTCTATTTTGCCACGGTTTAATAATACAGCAGAGGTTAAATGAAACATGAAAAGGGGCTGTACATTAAAATTGAGATAACTCTTCCTCCAGTGAAGTGGAACCCAGCAGATGTAGCTGCACACTGTAATTGCTGCCTGTTTCCTGTCACTCTGATTAAGTTGCATTGTCCCTGCTCCAAGTGTAGGAATCAGTGGCTTCCCATAGGGCACAGCATGGGACAACTGGCTCCAGCAGGCAAATGGCTCTGAGCACCTCTTGCCTGTCCTGGAATGGTGTAGGCACACGATATATGTGGATGACTCCTGAAATCAATAGGCTCTGCAGAGGGACAGGCACCGGAATTCCACAGGAGAGGCACTGCAGGTGAGGGCCAGGATCTGGGAATGCTCAGATCCCCCGGTTCAGAGGCCAGACCAGCCCTGTTCTTGCCTGCTGTGCTAATTCTGCATCTCAGTGGTTCCTCTGCACCTTCTAGTGCTGCTCTTCTCCTCCTTCCAAAGCCACAGAACCACAGAATCATGGGATGGTTCGTGTTGGAAGGGAACTCCAGGACCATCCAGTTCCATCCCTCTGTAGGGACACCTTCCACTAGACCAGATTGCTCCAACCTGGCCTTGGAAACTTCCAGGGGTGGGGAGTTCACAACCTCTCCGGGCTGAAAATCCCACTCTGCTCACAGTTATTAATGGTTTTGGTAACAACCCCATACTTACAGGATCAATCTTCTGATGGTAAAACCCAGGAGCTGTCTGGGAAGGCAGGGCTGCATTCCCTGGGAGGAGCCGCAGGAAATCCACTGGAGCCAGAGGGGTTTCTGCAACTTACAGCAGCTCTTGGACTTGCCTGAGAGGTACAGGATGGGCTATTTCCATGTGATTCCATTGAGGAGGAATGGACTTGGAGCAACCTGGGCTAGTGGAAGGTGTCCCTGCACATGGCTGGGGGTAGAATGGGATGATCCTTGAAATCCCTCCCAACCCAAACCGTTCTGGTGTTCCAGGATTCTATAAAATCCCGTTTTGACTCCTTAATCCCCAGCTGGATCTGGGACCTTGCTTTCTAAAAGTAGAAATTAATATTAAAGCTCATTCCTTAACACATGTTTATTTTCTAATTTATAGAATGCACCTATTACAGCCCCCAGACACATGTGCTTGATTATAATGATTATCACATGTATTTTCTAAGGCATCATCACCATAATATCAAATGTCATTAGAGAAATTAGGGAAGAGCAGCAGCATTCCTTCCAGGGAAAAACCAGTCTCCTCTTTTCCCAGCACAGCAGTGAGATCCCAGAACACTCAGCTGATTTTCTGCCATTTTTGTTTTAGGTCAACACAAAACAACCTGATCCCTGGGGGAAAGTGCAACATGCACCTGAAGCCAAGCCCTGAGTGAAAATTCCATGTGAAAAGGCCCAGAGCTGTGCAGGGAAGCTCCAAAATCCAGGCTGTCCACTGAGTCCTGCTTTCCCTCTGTTCCCCCCAGCCAGGGCAGGAGCCCACAGCTCATTCCAAGATAAGGAAAACACAAGGAACACGAGACCCTGAGCTCAGAGTTAGGGCGACAAACCCTGCCTTGAATCCTGGGTGCTGCTTCCAGGGGCATTTTCTTTCCCCTAATATAAATATTTCCCGAGGGAAATTCTAATTTCTGGAGCAAAATCCCACTTCAAGACTTGGAAGGAAGAAAGCGAGGTGACGGGGGATTTGCTGGATGCCCCGTGTGTCTTCCCAGGGGTGGCAGACACAGATCTGGATTGTTTCAGGAGAGCCAAGGGTTTTTTTAATTTCAATATTTACTTATTTAAGCTCCAGCAGAGGAGGGAAACAGCTGTGGCTGACACAGGTATCCCACCGTTCCAGACTGGATGGTCTGTCTGGAACACACGTGCTGGATTTCAAACCTGTGTGTGTCCAAGAGTGGGAAGAGGGGGAGGTGCTCCGGCGGAGCACAGGGGAACCCTCCAGATCCTTCTAGGGAAGGGGCCAGGAAGAGCTGGGGTTGCTGGGGATGGAATGACCCCTGGGAGTGGGACATGGGGAGGTACAGTTGGCTGTGCCAGTGCCCTCAGTGCCCAACATCTCGTATTTTTGGTCCTCATTAATTAAAAACGAGAATTGCCTGTTTTGCTCTACCTGATTTAGCATCACTTTCCCAACTCTCAATGTTTTCCATCCAGCCTCCCGCAGTCCCTGGGGATGTGAAATCCTGGCTTTGGCCACACTGAGCAGAAGAGCCCCTTAAATCCCGTGCCATGGGGGTGAAGCAGCAGGGAGCATGGAGCTGCCTTTGGATTGCTGACTCCTGCTAAATCCTGGGGTTTTTTTCCTTCTCTGCATCATTTAAGTGATTATTTTTGTGCCTCATGTGCTCAAAAGTCCCTGGGGGATGGGGAAAGAAAAAATCTCCTTTTTTATCATTTTTCCTTTGCAAGTCACTTTGTAAGGGAGCCCTTTGGTGTCTTCAGAGGGATTGAAACCCACCTGTTCCCTCTGAGGAAAGGCAGGAGCGGCCTTTGGATTCGGGAGCTCTCGGTGAGACTAAACTTGTGGGTGCCACACCTGGGAAGGGGGTTCAGAGCAGGATTTTCAGCTTCAAAGCCAAGATTTATTTTGCTGGTAGAACCAGGGCTCAGAGAACAGAGTGTACCC
>VYXB01003723.1:129398-143519 GCA_013397135.1 Pachyramphus minor
CGGGGATGCACATCCCGCCTGCTCCCACCTGGGAGGACGCTTGAAACGTCGAAGGTCACTCGGATAATCTAATCCCGCCCAGGATGATATCTGGCTTCGGCAGGAACTCTTGGAAGGGTTTGAACAACATCCATCTTCATTACTCCCCACTCCCGTGTCTGTATGATTGATTCCTGCTAAATTCGGTTTAATTGCTCAGAAGGTCTCGAGGAATGACATTTGGAGGGAGCCAAGCGGGATGTCTGAGCTCCCCCTGCTGCTCCGCCGCACGCACCACCCCGCGCTGACCCCCGCGCTCCGGGAGCGCCGGGACCGCACCCGGAGCTGCTTCCTCAGGGGCACGGCTAAGGCTGGCTCGGTGCTAGCACGGGGCCGTGGATACTGGGAGCACCCTGAGCCCCAGATCCTGTGGGATCAACCCTTTAGCTCACCTGTGCGGGGCTGGTTGGGAAGGGCTGTGTCCTGCGGTGTGACTGGTGCCCCAGTAGTGGATCCATCGGCCATCCCGGCAGCTCAGACCTCGTGTGGATGCAGCCAGGGCAGGATCTCACATCACCCAGCTCCCAGGTCACGGCCATGGCTTCTCCTCCTCAGGAATGTGCTCAGCCCTCCCTGTTGGCAAAATTCAGCACATCACGGCAGATCCTCAGAGAATTAATCCTGCAATTCCAGAACGGTTTGGGTAAGAAGGGACCTTAAAGTTCACCCAGTTCCGCCCCCTGCCATGGGCAGGTACACCTTCAACTATCCCAGGTTATTCCAACCTGGCCTTTGTCGCTCCCAGGGATGGGGCAGCCACAGCTTCTCTGGGCAGCCTGTGCCAGGGCCTCCCCACCCTCCCAGCCAGGAATCCCTTCCCAATACCCCCTCTGGCAGTGGGAAACCATTCCCTCATGTCCTGCCCCTCCGAAGTCCATCTCCAGGTGGGAGGTACCCTGAAACATCCATGCAGCACCCACCAAGCACTTCTCTATCCTTTGGGAATACTGGCTGAGGAGTTTCCCAATCTGTGCCACTCTCAGCCTACTTTTTGGCTGCGAAGAGAGGCTGATGATTCGACAGCTCCAACCGCTCCTTGCAGGAGCTCAGGCAGCCTCAGCCCTGTTTTTTGGCAGTGTAAGCAGGACAGCCCAGGGACGCCTGGCCTGGCACTCCTGCAGCCATGGAAATGATCGGCAAACACCATGAGGACAAACAGAGAAGGGTCTGGGAGGAGAAGGACAGGACCTCACAAGGCTTTATTCCCTTCGGCTTCAGGGTCTGGAACAACACTCACCTGCCCTGCATGGAGGTGAGGGCAAAGGGGGGAATAAATACATATTTGTGTCCAGAAGATCACTAAATGGAGAGAAACCCCGTGGGGCAAACCCCAGCATGAACGCCTCGTCCTTTGCACCCCCAGCCCCAGGATGCAGAGCGCAGCCGAGGGAGCCACGGCGAAGATCTCTATTTGCAAACAGACTTTTAATTATTTGCGAAAGCCATCAGTTGTTCACCAGATAATGCCATGGATTGGTCCTCCCAGTGTGAAGTGCAACCGTCCAGAACCCCCACAGTATTATAAATAGGCTTCGGAGCCAGGATTGATTGATGTTTGGCAGAAAATCTATTCCTCGGAGCATGTGTATTCCTTCTGTTCACCAGCTCCATACAAATATACTCGGGCTGATTTTTTATTCAAATCTCCAATTTATGTCGGGTTTAAAATGTTAAATATTTAAAGCCTTTTTCATCTTTCCCCCCCATCCCCATTTCCTGTCTGAGGTAACCCAAACCTCGCGCTGAACACAAACAAGGCTCAGAGATTTAGCACATTCCTGGGGGGGAGAGAAAAGGTTTATTAATTATAGTGAGACTCAAATAATATGCTTCCTTGACACTAATGCTCCATCAGTTCCAAGCACAGGGATCCTGTGGGATAGCTTTAAAGCCTTTCTCAGGATCCAGATTGCAACGTTTATGGCTCCAGAGAAGGAGGAATTTAATGAACGGCACTTGGAGTTTGAACAGAGGGTCGGGGAGAGCGAGGTGTAAAAACTACAGCCACGAGGAGCTGTTCCAGGGCAGTCCCTGGGACTCCACAAGGAAACATCAAATGGAGAGCAATCTGATGTGCTTTCTCAAGAATCTCCACAAATATCCAGGGCTCCTTTGGCCTCATTCTACTCTGACAGCCAGCACTTCCCAGGAGCCGTGTCTTCTGGCAAACCTCCCTCCCCAAGTCTTACTGAAGTTTTCACTTATCAAGTCAATACTCGGAAAGAACTCTATTCTGGAATTTTTGTGACACGAGGGCTTTGATTCCACACAGCCCTTGTTCTCCCTGTGCATTTCCCACCCATCGCTCTCGTGGCCATGATTAATTCATTTATTTACGGCTGTGGGAGAGCCGCAGTCGTGAGATGAGGCCCCATTATGTCTTACTTATTATTATGTGTTGTAGTAAAATCTGGAGACACAGATGAATTCATGGGTGTCTTCAGAGAATTAGGGAATCACTGAGGCTGGAAAAGCCCTCCCAGTCCAAGCTGGGACTGATCCCAGCCCTGAGCACTGAGAGCCACGTCCAGGAGTTCCTTGGACACCTCCAGGACAAGGTTCTCAAACCATGGAATTTGGAGCTTTTGTTATGGAAGCAGACAGTGGTTTGGGCTGGAAGAGATTTTAAGGATCATCTCATTCCTACCACCTGCCATGGGCATGGATACCTCCCACTATCCCAGGTTGCTCCAACCTGGCCTTGGACACTTCCGGGGATGCAGTGGCAGCCACAGCTGCTCTGGGCAACCTGTGCCAGGGCCTCACCCCCCATCACAGCCAGGAATTCCTTCCCAATATCCCATCTAAACCAGTCTGAAGCCATTCTTTGTGTCCTGTCGGTCCAGGCCCTTGTGAAAATAACAGAATTCTAACTTTTTTCCTTCAACTTACTGAAATATGCTCTGTAACGCAGAATTGCCAATCTGGGCCAAGCTCCTGGGAATTCCTGAGCACAGGGGCTATATTTTCAGCAGACGAGATCCCACTAAAATCCCAAAGCTTGTCTCTCCTGCAGGATTGCTAACTGGGATTGAAATGAGTCAGAGCAAGGTTCACAGAACAACTTTTACATGGCAGAAAACAAAGCAGAAGCCCATTTACCAAGGCAGCAATTGTCTCGGCAGAGCATTCAAATCCCTCGGCTGCCGTTCCCAACACTGGTGGCTGAATGAAACTAATGACAGGAGGATCTCCTAGGAGCCAGGCTGGCAAGTGCAAACGGGGCTTTCCAAACACTCGGCAGTAACCTAACTCTGCTCCACTGTAGTAAAACCCCTCTTGACTTTGGTGGGAGTAGAGCGGCCCCATCCCTGCAGGAAGAGCTGAGATTCCCAGCGAGCTGCCTCCCAAGAGCAGCCCCCTGGAGCAGCAGCGTATGCATATATCTCAAAAAACAGAAAAGTTTGGGATCCAGCTGTTCCTGCCTTATCCAATAATTTGGGGATGTTACAGTGGCACTTTAAGGATATGTAGGATTCAGGATAACTGACTTTTCCCAAGCACACATATCTATATCCCATTCCACCCTTCTCCATCCCTGGAAGTGTTCAAGGCCAGGTTGGATGGGGCTTGGAGCAACCTGGGATAGTGGCACAGGATTTGAATGAGATGATCTTTAAGGTCCTTTCCAACCTAAACCATTCGATAACTCCATGATTTTCCAAAGGCAGGATGCACCTGGGAACAGGTTGGAGGACTTGCCTTGGCTGAAGTTTCACCCGGGTTGGGGGTTCAGGCCAGCCCATGGAGTTCACCTCGCATGAGAGGCACTACCACTGCCCCCTCCCTTTCCTTGTTCCCTGTTTTCCCTGTTCCCGGTGCCCGTGTGACACCAATTCCAGGGCTGAGCGAGCTCTGCAGAGTCGGTGCCTCTTGGAATGCGGGATAACCTGGCTGGCTGCCGGCCCTATCTGGAGCTCCGAAGGGAGACAGGACTTTCCCTGGGAGCCACGGGCAAGGGAAGCAGATTTCCTGGTCTGGTACTTTCCTCTTGGGAGACGCACTCTAATGCCTATTTTTGAAAGCAGATCAGAGCTGCTCCGCTCACATCACTGCCTGCCAGGCACCACCTTGCCTCCAGAGCACTCAGAGGCTGCGTTCTCCACCCGGGAATCTCATCCAACTTCAGCGCTTGGCTTCGGATTCCCGGGACTGGGCTTTGGCTGCCTCCTCCTTCTGTCGTTCTATCCTTAGCAGGGTTCACAGACTTGCAGCTCCCTCACACTTCCAGCTCCCCAATCCTGGTGTCGCCAGCAGCAATGGAGCGGCTCCGAGCTCAGGGTCTCTCACTTGTGCTCAGGCTCTCGCTGGGCCACAGCCAAGTAGGTAAAAGACTCAGGAAGGGGGAAGGGGAGAGCTGGGACCACTCTCAGGTGGTGCAGGCAGGAGCTAAACCTGCCTCGGGATCCATCACAAGTTTGTGGGGCATTTTCCTGGGATCTTCAGAAGGGTTTGGTCAGGAGGTATCAACTCCTGCCCTGGTGACTCTGAACACCCGGACACTGTGTCCGTGCTAGCACTGTTCCCTGTTCGCTGGGAATTCTCCCAGATACAGACGCTCTTGAGCACATTCCCTGTGTGTTCCAGAGCTGGCTCATCACTCCAGCTTGGCTGATTCCATGAGCCACAAGCTGCTGCTCTCTCATTGTCTCCTACTTTGTCTCTATTTGTACCCAAGGGTGTCTATGGAGGTTGGATCAACCTTCCCAAGGAAAACAGCTCCTCCTCAGACAAAAGCTCCCAGTGTGGTTGCTCCTCCACCTGTTTCCCCCAGGGACTGAGGGGGTAATCATTACCCAAGATATCTTGTTTCCCAGGGAAGATGTGGCTGCCCCATCCTCAAGGCCGGGTTAGAGCAACCTGGGCTGTGGAAGGGGATGATCCTCGAGGTCCCTTCCAGCCCAAACCATTCTGAGCAGTTCAGCCTGACTGCTGGACTTCTCTCTGATTCCAGGCACCAGGAATCCCTTCTGGAGAAGCAGCAGAGGACACTGTAAGCTGTCAGAAGTGCCACTGTGGCTCCTGACATCCCCAAAGGCCAAGGAAAACTTCCAGGGATTTGGCAGAGCTGACATTCCCCGCCTCAGCTCCGTCACAGAGTTATTTGCTGCCTCTCCAACTTCCACACGTCCCTGTTCAAGTGACTGGGATGACGTTGGCAGAATGATTCATGCTGCCAGTTCCTGGCTGGAGCTGCATCCAGGAGTTTATTTTGGGAGCGGCGGCAGCACACCTACCATGGAGGGGCAGGAGAAACCAGGGCTCTGCCAACTGCAGAGGCAGGAAAAGTTTGGGTTTCACCTCAACACAGAACCAAAGAGGGGGTCAGGCAGCAAACAGGTGGAATTTTTACTCCAGGCTGAAGAGTTTGCTTAAATATCCCTGGTTTAATATGCAGAGGACACTGGAATTCGTGATACTGACCAAAGAAATGCTGTCTTTCCAAAATAAACTGATCCCATAATTTCCCTGGTAGATGGCTATGGAGTCAACCCTCAGGAGGTTCCTCTGGTGCAGGCAAATGAGTGTTCTCCTGTTTTTCCAGAGAAGGAAGCTAAGACAGTGTTCACTATTTTCCAAATGTAGCTCCTAAATCCACGTCCTGCCATTTAAATCTTTAACTGGAATGCCTGGAGATGGGATGATCCCTTGGGGTGGAAACTGAAATTAAGGATAGGGAGTTGCCTGCCTGCAGACACTACACATGGAGCAGCATACACAGTATTTTATATCCATATTCCAACGGATCGATCCGAGCAAACACAGCACATGATCACAAAATATTTCCTTGCTCATTTTTCCCTTCCAATAAATGGTGGGAAACTCCTATTAAAATAATCCTAACATTAACCTTGTTTGCTTGCTCAGGAGCTCAACTGCTGCTGAACTCCACGGCCTGGGAGGCAGTGCCTTGTTCAGCAGCATTTTCGGCTCCTGAGAACTCCGTCTAACCTTTATTTTACACAGCCAAATCCCCCTGGAATATTTATTAATGTGAAATGTGCAGCTCCACGTTTGATGAAAGAGCCTTTGTGCTGCACAGAACAGTTCGAGCTCTTCAGGCAGAGCTGGAGCAAGTGGAATATCTGCCTGGATTTGGCAAAGGAGGAAGGTTGTCAATAATTCAGGGAGCGGGATTTGATTCCTGGTTTTTCCGGGCTCTGTGGCCCTCCTGGGTTTGGTTTGTTTCGGTTTGCTGCCTCCCTGATGTTACAGAGCTTTTTGGCCTCTAATTAAACATCAAGGATGAGCAGGAATTATCAGAGAGGAAGTGGGGGGAATGGACAGGAGGGAGCTGGACCCTCCTGAGTTATGTCATTCCTTTCTCCTAAAAAATTCATTGCTGGTGAGGGCAGGAAAGGGAAATAGGGTGTCCTGCATTTTGTTTCTCTTGCACAACACATTCCTTTGGATAAAGTACCTGGGATCACAGCATCCCAGAATGGTTTGGGCTGGAAGGGATTTTAAGGATCATCTCATTCCCATCCCCTGCTATGGGCAGGGACAGCTCCCACTATCCCAGGTTATTCCAGCCTGACCTTGGACACTTCCAGGAATCCAGGGGCAGCCACAGCTTCTCTGGGCAGCCTGTGCCAGGGCCTCCCCACCCTCATAAAACCCCTGTTCCCTAAGTATAATCCAAATCCACCTTCCTTTAGTTTCAAACCATCCCCTCTTGTCCTGTCACAGCCTCCTGGTTGCTCCCAAAGCTGAGATCCAGGGAGAGGACAGATCCAGGGGGAAGGAGCAGGTCCTGCCTATACCTGCGTTTTGCCCTGTGGAGCTGCTCAGGTGAGCAGTGCTGTGTGAGAGCTGAGTGTTATTATTTATTAGGCACACATATTCCCTAATTACTTGGCAAATATGATCATTATATTTGAAGTTACAGAGCACTTCCAGCATTAATTGCCACATAACTTGCAGATTTCAGATCTGATACACAAACCTAATCATCACTCATTAAGTATTAAAGAAGAGAGCACTGGAAATATATTAAATTACTGCGGATCACTGATTAAACCTAATCCTGGGGAATTCCTAAAAGCTTAGTGAGGCACTGGGACTCACTTCCAAGTGACCACTGGGAATTCAGGCCTGAAACACAACCAAGTGGCTTAATTGAATCATGGAATCCCAGGATGGTTTGGTAGGAAGGGACCTTAAGGATCATCCTGTTCTACCCCCTGCCATGGGCAGGGACATCTTCCATAGCCCAGGTTATTCCAGCCTGGCCTCGAACACTTCCTGGAATACAGGGGCAGCCACAGCTTCTCTGGGAAATCTGTGTCAAGGCCTCCCCACCCTGCCAGCCAGGGATTCCTTCCCAAAATTCCATCTAACCCTGCTCTCCCTCTGTTCAAGGCCACGCCCCCTTTTCCTATCACTCCACGCCCTTGTCCAAAGTCCCTCGGGGATTATTCTTAGGGATATCACCGTTCTCTGAGCCCGCAAAACGCTCGTTTTCTGGAGTCCTGCCCCAAACATAGCTACGCCTGACTTTCGCTTCCCTTGTGGAAGCTTTCTGGATATACCCCCTCCCCGGCAGCTTCCTCCACAGCCCTGAACCGACAGCAGCAATGATGTCCTCAACCCCAGCCCGATTCCCCGCATTCCCAGCCTGCCTCCCTCTGGTGCTGCAGCCTGCCGCTGCAGTGAGGATGTGATATTTGGGAACGCTGGGCCGGTTCCACACTGCCTGGCGGCTGCAAGCTGGCACCCCGCGGAGGCGGTGGGTGTCGGACGGCTCCCCGGGGTCTGTCGGGGGGCTCCATCCGGAAGATCGGATGGAGCGACGAGACAAAGGCTCCGGTAGCCTGGGAATTCTGTCCCACCGTTCCCCTGCCTGCTCCTCCTGCCTCGCGCTAAAAACGGGGCTGGGGCTCGTGCGCCAAGGATTGAAGGAATTCTGCCCCTTTCTCAAGGTTCATTCGGAGTTCGACGCTGTATTTCAAAGCCACGAGGTTATTCCGTGACCTTAAGTAGGAAAATGGCATCTGAAAGCAGGTTGTTACTGTTTCACCACAGGTGAAATATTTCCCGTCGGGAGCTCGACGATTTCCACCAGACGTTACAAAAATAGCAGCGCGTGTGTGTTCATCCCCAGATTTGAAGGGATTCAACACGGGAGGAGGGAGGGAGGAAGTGTGGGAATATGGGAGACGCTGCTTAAGTGCTTCCCTGTCTCTGCTGGGACCGTTCATGGGTGACGTGACTCAGTTTTCCTCCTCCTGCAAACTGTGCGATCCTCACCGCTCAGCCGCAGCTCCCGCACAACACTCATCCTGGATCACGGAACCATGGAGCGGTGTGGGTTGGAAAGGACCTTAAAGCCCACCTCGTCCCACCCCCTGCCACGGAAAGGGACACCTCCCACACCTCCCACCAGAGCGGGGTGCTCCAAGCACCTCTCCCAGACTTGAGCCGTGCCAGTTCCAGAGCAGAGCCGGTTTGGGCGATCCCGGGTCAAAGCCAGACCGGGATCATCCCTCTCCCGCACGCATCCACGCGTGTTTTCCCTGCTGCCGAGGTAACTTTCCAGTTCCGAAGGCAGCAGGTTGGCACAGAGCGGGTCTGGCTGCCAGAGGAAATGCCAGAGAGGGAGACAAGCTGACACCCACAGGCCAGCGCCGGGAGAACTTGGCATCTGGGCCCCGCAGCTGCCGCAGCCCCCTCGCAGTGGCCGCAATCAGCCCCGGCGCCGGAGCGGAGCGGGAAGGGGGCCTTGGCCGAGGGCATGTGGTGCACAATCAGCGCCGCAATCAGAGGGGAGAGGCCGTGCCAACTGCTCCCTCCGCTGCCAGCCCGCTGCCAAGAGCACGACAACCAGGCAAACAGCCACAACGGCCGGCAGCTGGCGTGGCCCGGCGCGGGGAGAGGAGGGGGATCGCGTCGGGGGACCAGGAGGCCTCCGGGGCCCCTTCCAGCTCCTGTCAGCCTCAGAGAACTTCCCGAAGTGCGGGCCGTGCCAGGAAAGAGCCGGGCTGAGGGCGGCGGCACGGCTGGAGCGTGGGCCTCCATAAGGAGGGTTATGGAGGACAGATGTCATGAGGTGCCGGCTGCTCCGGGCACAGTCACCATTGGAATGGGGCAGAACGGAGGCAGTCCCAGCAGCCTCCAGGGGAATGGGTTTGCCGTGCTGCCCGTGCTCCGGGCCTCCTCGGGAACGTGTGTTGGGATGGGGAAAGCAGCAGGGAAATGTGTGGAAGGAAAGGTGTCACCGCAACACCCAGCTACCCTGGTGCTCTGCAGTTACCTTCCCAAGCTGTCTGTCTGCCATGGTCACAAACGGAAATAGCCTGGAAGGACCTGGAGAGGTCCCAAGCCCACCCTCACCCCCAGCACGGCGTTGGTCTGTGTCCAAGTCATACTGCAACACAGGGAGAACAACCACCGTTCCAGGGGCAGAGCTGATCCTTTTCTGATTTAACACTGCGTATTTCTAATACTCAGAGAAAATCCCAGGACTGAACCTGATTTTCCACTCCTGAGTCTTTGTCACCCTTTTTCAAGCCTGAACACTTCCAGGGGTGAGGCAGCCACAGCTTCTCTGGGCAACCTGTGCCAGGGCCTCAAAAATCCCCATCTGGGGTTTCCATCCCCATTTGGGGTTTCACTTGGAGTTTTTAGTTGACACTTCCCATTTTGCTCCCCAAAAACATTCCTACAGACCCCGCCATCAACTGATTTCTTTGGAGTAACTCACTCCAGCTGCTTCAGCTGATGCTGCTCTGTTAAGATGTTCCCAAACCTGACAAACGGCCCAAACTGGCAGCGGATTTTACGTTCTCCCCCTTTTATATTTCCAATGTCACTTGTAACAGTCAGATATTCCATGACAAACAATTCCAACCATAGTGCAGCTCCTCTCCATCCATATGACCCTTATCTTTTATGGCCTGGGCTCTGTTTGCACCATTCCCTGTGCCGGGCACATGGAGCAGGAGCGGCAAGAGAGTGAACCCACCTGTCCAAGTGTTTCTGTCTCTGTTCCAGGGGCTTTACGGCCTGGCCATGAGCAGAGCCGCCGTGCAGATGGCTGTGTCCCTGCAAATACTGCTCCAGAGGGGTAGGAGCTGCATCCATCTTCCCAGTCACTCTCTCCTGCGTCAGGAAAAGCCCCTGGTTAGGCAGCACTGTCTGGGAGAAAAGAGCATTAGAAGGAATTGAGAGGATTCTTCCCAGAATCAGAGAACGGTGGAATAAGTTGAATTGGAAGGGACACACAGGGAGTCCAACTCCTGGCCCTGCACAAGAGCAAAGTCTTGGAGAGGCTTGTCCTCACTCTAAACCACAGTAATATCCTTGTTGTAGTGCAATGGGGGTTGGGGACTAGCAACAGTTCTCAAGTTGCACCAGGGGAGGTTTAGGTCGGATATTGGGAAAATTCCTTCCTGGAAAGGGCTGTCCAGCCCTGTCCCAGCTGCCCAGGGCAGGGGTGCAATCACACCCCTGCAGGGATTTAATGGCCCCATGGATGTGGCACTGAGGGACACCACTGGGGTTGGTGGTGGCCTTGGCAGTGTGCGAGTTGCTGGAAGAAGGCTGGAGCTGTGCTGCAGAGCCTCTCCCACCCCTGCTGAAGCTGCTGCTGCTGCAGCCATCTATGAGGACCAAGAGGAAGAGCTCGGGAAGAGTGTGGGAGCTGAGGAGCCTCCCATCATCCCAAGCACCCGGTACCACAGTCGGCTCTGGCTGCAAGGACAGGGGGTGTTCATCCATCCCCAGCCCATTCCATAAACCACGAACCTTACGCAGCCCGTCCCACCTCCTGAATATTTCATGGAGAAGATCCGCAGTCCTCTGGTCTCCACAGCTCCTTCCCGAAGCCTCTCCTCTCCCCACAGCACTGCTTTTCATTTGTCAAGAATGATTATCCTCCTTCCAGTTAATAACAGAGCTGGAAGGCCCACACCAGTGCTTGGCTTTATGAGTATCCTCGGCACCGTCGTCAGCGATGTCAGCTCCGAGCATCCTAATTAATTATGGTCCCTCTTCCGGCTGTTTCTGCGGGAGTAGAGCAGAAATCACTTTGGGTTATGGAGCAAGGCTGCCTGTGGGGTATTTTTTTGAGTTTCTCTCTGTTTGGTGTCATTTCAATAAAAGGGTTTGATTCAGGGTTGGGGCCAGACTCTGGCATGGGGAAGGAGAGGCGTGGGTGGTCCCAGCGTCAGGATGCTGAGGGTGTGATGGGATGTGGCATTTCAGGGCACTCAGAGCCCTCAGGAGGAGACACCAGGGCTGACCCACCACTCTGGAACCCATGGCATTGTCAGGGTGTTCCCAGAAGTGGCCTCACTCCATGACATGTGTTTGCATCCCAGGCTCCTTCCATCTCCTGCCACCTCCCACTTCATTTTCCCTCCCACCTTCTAAGCTTTGCTCCTCTTAGGCTTTTCAACAGGATTGGTACTTCCCTGCCCTGCTCCCATTTCTCCCAGAAGGACAACAGTTCCTAAGGACCCGCAGGGAAGCTTCGATCCGCCGGGATCCCCCAGCTCCTGTTGGAGCCCTGGCATCTGCTGACGGGAGACCCCGGAGGCCCCACTGAGCCACTCCCAGCCCGTGACTTTGATTAGTTGATCTTTCCTAATATTTGCACTAGAAACAACATTTCACTGAGATTAATGAACTTATTGGCAGCTTTGGAACTTGTAAATGAAGGGAAAGGGCTGGGAAAAGTGGACTGGCAATGATACACAGGGAAATCTGGTTTGGAGATTTTATCCTCTTCATTAAAAGCCACTAAGACCTTCATCTCTGGTATTTAATGTGCCAAATTCAATATTCTCAGCAGAGTTTGCATATAAAAATAGCAATATCGTGTTTTGAAGGATGGGAGGGAGGAGGGAAAGTTTTAACTAAGCCACACGCTTTAGTAGCTCCTTTTTATTTTGGGTTTTTTCTTTTCCATAAATCCAAGCCCTGGGAAATATTTGACAGGGAAGAACAAAATCTTTGCAAGAATTGAAGGTTTTTCTCCCAGTGTAAGTTGTATTTTCCTTCTACATAGAATCACAGAATGATTTGTGTTGGAGGGGACCTTAAAGATTGTCTCGTTCCAACCCCTAGATCAGGATTCCCTGGGAATTAAAAAGGAAGAATCCTTTGGAAAAGATCTCTAAGTTGCCCTTAGTAGAGAGTTCTGAAAACACTGGGATTACAAATGAAGAAAAAATATGAATAATAAAACCCGCACCACCTCAAATCTAATCAATTTGGATATCAATATGGATCGATAAGTTTCTGCTCCTGGTTGCTGGTAACAGAGGAGGAAGGAGGTAAAAAAGAGGGATGTGGGACTTCTATGTCCTTCCCATTCAACTGCTTAAAAAAATGTGCAAAAAAACCCACCACAATGCCCACTAAGTGAAATATGTCCCGTAAGTATTGCGAGTTTCCTCAGAACTGCCACCCTCATCTCATTATGTGCATGCACATATTTGCCCGCCAGGAAATCTCGGGAGTTGCTGGGGTTGTGGGAAGCAGCTGACGGGCTCCATGGCCTCAGGCAGCCCTGGCTCCTGATTCCCAGGGTGAACCTTCTGCCCTGGGTTGGGCCTTGTAGCACCACAGGGATGAAGTACATCCCCGGAAGCATCCCAGGCCGGATTAGAGGGGGCTGGGAGCAACCTGGGACCATGGGAGGTGTCCCTGCCCATGGAAGGGGTGGAATGACATGATCCTTAAAATCCCTTCCCACCTAAACCACTTCGGATTCTGGGATTCCATGACCCCTGTGCCTTGCTGGCCCATGTTTTTTCCTGAGCTGTGATGGTTTTTCCCACTGGGAATCAGCAATTCCCACTGAGACATCCTCCCCCAGCTAGGCAGACCCGCGCAGTGCTGGCAGATTCCAATTCCTCCATCTCCAACATCCCCTCATCCCAAGCACCTCCAGGCTGCTGCAACTGTCTCCTACAGCAGGTAAGTGCCCTGGATCATGATTCCCCCCTGCTTCCAGGACTGGTGAGAGCTGAATGACCTGGCAAGGTTAAAACCCCTCACTTTTCAGCTCCATCACTGCATTTTGCTGCAGAACCACTTGACGGTGCAGGACGGGGAAACTAATCCTGCAGCCCCTGAAGGGGGCTGTTCCAGCCTTGCCAGGCCTGTGAGCTGGGTGCCGTGGGCTGCCCCCCTGGTGGGCTGCCCCCCTGGTGGGCTGCCCCCCTGGTGGGCTGCCCTGGGCGCGGGCAGTGGGGCGAGGGCCCCGGCACCTGGCTGGCTGCACGGCGGCACTCGGCGAGCGGGACGCTAAACAAGATATATACGCCGTGTCACATATTGGCTGCACACATCTAAGCCAATCACTCCCAAATAAATTAACCATGGCATCGCCTAATATGATCCACCTGCTTTCTTCCCTGCGTCGTTCCAGCCCCTACCTGAACCCCCCTTTGATTAAATGTCAGAAGCTTGCCTCGTGCCTGCAGATCTCACTGAAGGCGGATAACAGAAAGGTTCCTCCTGTGACTCCATAAAACTGAAATAAATTCCACTGGCATCTTGTAAATTTTTATTTTCTACAATGACTGCGGGCCCCATCTGCGACCCAGCTGTTATTAGAAGGGAAAGCGTTGGCCCTTCTGCATTACAAAACAGCATAGAACAGTAATTGCCAGTGGAAGAGATTAAGTGTAGACACTAAAAATGTTTACTCGCAATGAATATGCATAACGATGGGTAGGAAACAGCCCTGGAAGATTAAAAAGAGAGAAGGGTTTGTTTACAAGGCTGGGAAAAAAAAAAAAGAGGGGAATGTCAGTTGGCCCCAAGCCTGAAATAGGAACGAAAAACCTTTGGGCAAGGCATTAGGGAGAAAAACAGATGGTTTGTGAACCTTTTATTAGATAGAAAAATCATTAATCAAGCCCAGGCTGGAAATGGCAGGGTTTTTGGTAGTTCATATTGGAGTTTATTTTTCCTTAAAGCGACAGCGCGGCGTTCCCGGCGCTCCGCCGCCTTCTCCGGTGGCGCTGGGAGCACGTCCCGCTCCAGGTCCATGCTCCCACCAAGCTGTCGTGCCGAGGAAATCCCTCAGCAGGGTTTCACATTTCAGCACCTGTTTTGCCCTTCTTGAAA
>VYXB01003723.1:145226-208061 GCA_013397135.1 Pachyramphus minor
AGGGAGAGGGGGGAAGTACAAAATGATCTTTGTAAGAAATAGTAGCTGGGATTGCAAGCATTGCATATGTTACAGCACATCATTAATAACAGTGATCAAAAGAAAGGGAACATCTTAGCAGCTGCATCGAATTATTAGAGAAATTGGAATTTTCAAATGAGCTCACAGTTAAGGGAGAGGAAAAGGGGGGGAAAAAATAAAGGAGGAGAAAAAAAGCAAGGGCACGGTGCACCGGGGGTCAGGTCACTTTGCAGAGCCATGGAGTAATCCCAAAGGTATGGAAAGGGCTGGAGGGAAAACATGTTCTGGCAAAGATTACTAGGAAAAAAACAGGAGGAAATGCTGAATTTTAGAGCAGGGTGTGGGGATACTGGATGGAGTGGCCCAGGGAAGTGTGTGGAAGCATGGCCAGCACCTGACTGGAGCTGGTCACATGTGCAGGAGCTTTTCCTTGCACAGGAGGGGGTCTGAGGAGAGCTCTGGGTGGGGCTGGAATGTGGGGTACCAGCAGGACCCTGCTGTCCGGCCTGCATCAGTGGGGTTAGTCCTGGAGGTGTCCAGGGCCACGTGGGACCTGGTCCAGTGGGAGGTGTCCCTGCCATAGCTGGACTGAGGTGCTCTGTAAGGTCCCTTCCAAGCCAAATCACTCCATGATTCCATGCCTGAGGTGTCACCTGCTGCCTGCACCCGCAGCCCAGCCCTGCCTTGCTCCCCAGCTCCCAGCTCCTGGAGGCAGCTGGAGCTTCCAGGAGGCTGGAGGGAAAAGGCTGCTCATGTCTCCAAGCAGAAATCACGCTTCCTGCGATAAAAATTGGTGCGCATCCATGGATTTTATATCCCCCCAGTGAAAAAAGAGTGGGAGGCCTCAGAGAACATCCGACCTCCGTCTTCCCCCCCCGGGTGGATGTTTTATAACGCAGTTGCGCAAAGGCAGGAGCCCGGCCAAGCTCAGCCCTCCTGCCTCAAAAGTCCACTTCAGGAGGGCAGAGAGCTTTTCTGGGAAGTGCTGCATCCCAGGAGCGGCTTGGCACTGCTGGGACCGTTGGGTCCAGCCATTCCCCCACTAAGGTCACCTCTAACCCCTGTCCCCCAGTGTCACATCCAGGGCTGGTGACTCCACTGCTGCCCAGGGCCGGACAGGCCTTTCCGTGGAGAAATTGATCCTACAATCCAGCCTAAGCCTGGCAAGGGCACCGGTGGCCGCACAGCCTTCAGGACACAATTCCCCCAGCAGCAGCTTTTGGGAATTAATTGGTTGCTTTATCCGTGTCGGTGGGACTGGCTGTGGAGAGAACCAGCACTCAGCGGGAGCTAAAGGTGACGGGAAGAAACTCTTTAAAGATTGAGGTTTGATCTCAAAATAAAAGCCTTTCTTCACAACGCCTTCCCGAGCCCCCTCCCTCTCCTTCAAAGCAATGTTTTTATAATTCAAACCAGCTCTGGAGGCTCTGGTTACACATCTGCCTCCTGCGTGTGATGTCGCAGCCCGGCTCAGGCGGCAGTAAAAGTACAGGTGTTTGGGGTTTAAAGAAACCATTTCCAAAAGAAACTCCGGCTGCGGCCTCCGACCGTGATTCTTTCCAGCTGGCCCCGCTCCCGGCGCAGCGTCAGCGCAAGGGTTAAGCTCCGGAGAAGGGCCGCTCGTGACTTCCGTGCTCTTCCATCTGGTGGGAACCCTGAAACCCATTTGTAAATTAATTTTTTACTTGGAATGTGCGCTGCCGCATCCAGTCATCCCTGGATCCCGCACAGACAGCTTGCGCTGCTGCCTCCACATGTCTCCAGCGACAGGCTCAGCTCTGACTGATTGGAGATGCAGGAGAATGGGATCATTAAGTATGTATGGCCATCCTGCCCGCGTGCTCGCTCCCCGCACTTTATTCCATAATTATCATCACATTAGTTTGGTAAATAATGTTGACACATGATTCCAGAACAGCTGTAGAGTGTCCATCTGACACCCGCGCAATCCCGAGTTCGGCTCCTCGATAAAAGCAGCACAGACGGAGCCGCCGCTTTCCCCGGCTCTGCTGCCTCGCCAGGGATACCCGGCGCGGGGCAGGAAACCTGTGATTTCCCGCACAATCCCTCCCAATAATCCACTCGGCCGATGGCGGAGCGGTGCGGGACGCTGGTTAATCACGCCGGCGCTGAGCGGTGATTGCCAGATTACTCTCATTAGCCCTCATTTGTGCCAGGTGAGAGCGGCGCCGGCCCGGCCCTGCCCCGCGCCCGAGCTCGGCCCGTGTGGCTCCGCGGGGGAGTCCCGAGCGGGCACGGGATGGACTCGGGGGAGCGTCCCGTTCCCGGCGAGTTGCGGCAGCGTGTCCATTAGGAATTCAAACACCGCTTGGAAGGGATTTATTGCTCAGCCAGAGCGCTGGGTCGACTCCCGGCGTGCGGGATATGACCGCCGGGTGCTTAGGGAAACCGCGCGACCTGCCCGGAGCGCCTCCGGGGGCAGGAGAGGGCAGGGGAAGGTGATTCCGGGGAGGGCGTTCGTCCGGGCTGCAGCTTCGAAGACAGGCTTTGTTTTAGGAATTCGGTAGATTTCGGTGGATTCATTCCTGGATTTAAGGCTTTGCGGCGGGTGCAAAAAGCAGAGTGGCTAATTCCTGCTCCTTCCTCCTCAATGTCCCAGCAGGACAGCAGGGAATGGCTCCGTGCTCCCCAAAATGGGCATTTACACCCTTCCAAAGCCCAACTCCCTCTCCTTCCCACCACAGCATGTGGGAAAAGCAGGGCAGACCCTGCCTTTCCCCAAAAGCACTGCTCCAGGATCGGGGACATCCCAGGGAATACCACTGTCCCAGGGAATTGGAGCAGAGGCCTCAATAAACTCCATTATTGAGACTTCTGTTATTCATTCTGGGGGGTGGGGGGAAAGGGAAAAAATGAAGTGAACAATGCTTCCAAATGAATAATTTATACCCTTAGCCAGAAATTGCCTTTTTAACAGATGGATCCTTTGGAGTAACCACTGGATTAAAGGACAAACCTGGGCATTTCACTGACAAGGCAAAAAATGTTAAGCCTGCTTGTGGGATACGGAGAGGGAAAAAACCTGCTGGAAAAAAAACAACCAGCAGAAAGGCTTTATTTTCCTCAGCATGAAGGTAAATACAACGGAATGGGAATATTTAAAGGCCTGTAATCTTATTTACATTCGGAGCATGACTCCAGTTCCCAGTACGTTGCAGACATCTGTCAGACAAACAGACAAGACTCCACAAAGATATTTCAGATGCTCTTCACTTAAACAGCTAGGAAGCTGTTTGGGGATTTTGGCAGGATAGCTGGGATATGACATGTCTTTTTTTCCTGCTTTTTTTCCCCCCTTGTTCTCTATTTTTTTCCTTGTAGCAAACGATTTCTCTGGCTTCGTGTGAGCCAGCTCAAGGCACTGGGTTTGCTGGGGTGTTTGCCATGAAAATTGAAGTGATAACTCTTGGACGGAGCTAATTTGTCAGGAATTTTCACTTGGAGGGCTCTCCTCTGCCCCTGCCATACACCTTCACATATATTTTAAGGAATTTTCCCCCTTAAGTATGAAAATAACACAACATAGGTCACTCATGTCACAGAACATAAACCAAATGTACATGTGCCTGTTTAATCTGACGCATCTGAAGGGCCAAAGTGGGATTAGCCAGGATAAAACCGCCTTTCCAGGGCAGCTCTCCCACCCTGGGTACTCCTGACACTGCCTGGAGCGGTTGGATAAGGGCAGAGCTGGAGCTGTTCTGGCACACGCAGCATTCCCAGTGTGTTGGGGGTGCTTGGGCATGTCAGATGGAAGGGATGTGATTCCCTGCTTTTGGGGTGCTGAATCCCCCAGTAGGACTTCCAGCACCCCACTTTGCTGGGCTTAGCAGGGATCAGGGAGCATGAGGCCTGCTCTGAGCTCCACATTCCTGCTCCCTGGAGCACCTTCCCTAATCAGCACTTGCCCTTCTCATCCTTTCCCTTTTCCCAGTCTTAAAGTGCAGCCAACAAGCAGGGACACAGATCTTCCTCTCCAGCGCTTCCCCAGGGACTATGGGACATTCCAATGACTATGGAGCAGGTGGTGTTTCCTGTGATTTGCAATTTAGTGGGAGAATCCTCAAGTGGATTCAAGGCCCCCCCCCGCTGCGGGAAGCTCAAGGCATGGACAGGCAGCATCGCTGCTGGGTAGATCCGTGGGCAGGACCGCCAGCCTTTCCTAGTGTCCAGGACACGCTCTGCCCCTCGGGTGGCAGCGGGGGGCACACACCCACACAGGCAGTGCTCCACCGCCATCCCAGCCCACTCCAGCTGGGCTTACTGCAGCCCTTGGGTCCTGGTGCTGCTGGTCTGGCGTGCCCCGTGCCCTCTGGCTGCAGACAACCATCCGTTAGCTGCGGACAATCACCAGTTTGCCACAGATAATAGGGGTTGCACTGTGTTCCCAGAGCTCTTCTCTGAGCCTGTTTTCAGCTGCACGACACAATATTGCTGCATAATTTGGAGTGTCTCCTCTCCGGTTTTTTGGATGCGAGACTTAGCAACAGGGAAAGGTGCTAAAGAGAGACAAAACTTGTGTGGGTGGCTGGAGATTAGCCATTTGGAATTCTCTCCTTTGCTTTGTACCACAAGCTGTTTGCCTGTTACACTCCAAACTGCCAGGCCCGGATGTGAGTGCGCCGGTGCCGAAGCCCTGTGGGCCCTGCTTAGGTGTGCTGCGGCGGGGCCACAGTCCAGGCTGTGATCCCTTTGTCCCTGGTCCTCCCTGCGCTCCCACCCTCTGGGGACACCGCCACCACCCCACTGTCACCTTCCTGCGCCCGTGCCGGGAGACTTTTCCAGCTGCGTGGTGGTGACAGGACATCGGCTCCCCATGTTCCCAGCCCCATGAGACAGTCACTGGCATGTCTCCACGTGTCCCTCCATGCCCAGGCAATCAGGGAGCTGGTGGCCACACTGGCTCATTTGGTGGCCATGCAGCATCACCCCCTGTGAGCACCCGTATTCCAGGAGTAGGATCATCATTAAGGCTGGAAAAGACCTTCAAGATCATCGAGTCCAGCCCCACCATGTTCACCACTAATCCATGTCCTCAGGTGCCACATCCACCTGTTTTCTGAACACTTCCAGGAGTGGGGACTCCCCCACTGCCCTGGGCAGCCACTTCCAATGTTTTACAACCCTTTCTGTGCAGAAATTTTCCCCAATAGCCAACTTAAGCCTCCCCTGGTGCCGCTTGAGGCCTTTTCCTCTGTTCCTGTTACCTGGGAGACATGGCCAAGTCCCACCTGGCTCCAGCCCCCTGCCAGTGAGCTACGGAGAGCGGGAAGGTCTCTCCTTGTGGTGCTTCCATGAGAGCCACCCCCCAAATCCAGGTCAATCCTAAGGCACAGACCGTTAGAATTCCTGCTTCCCGGTGACTTCCCTCATTGGTATGAGACCTGGAGCTCCTCTTATTAAGCACTGTTAAATATTCCCTTCCTTCCCAAAGACAAATATGAACAGAAACACAACCAAACATGTACTGTATGAAAATCATCGATTCACAATATTTAAATTTCCAGCTCGCCTCCAATTAGCCAGCTTTCCAATATTTGAACAGAAGACCATTTTAATGCAATTACAAACACATTTTCGGCATCGGAATTTTTTGCATAATTAGCTCCCTATTAAACTATTTATGTAGCCCTTTTTCCATCAGAAACAGCGAAAGCCGAACCATTTTATTCCTTACTGTTACAATAATTAACTATGCAAGTAGAACAGCATATTAATAGAGTATAATTTGTTTACATTTAAAAGAAAATTGTGTTAGATTAGCATAGCAAAGGACTATTTCCATATCCAGGCAGGAACGTTCAGGCCTAATAGCAATTTACAGTGTAGTTAAAGAATATTATTAATAAAGTAATACAGTGTAATTCCATGTGCCCCCACCGTATTTCACAATGTCCTTAATTATGGCTAATTCCAGCGGGACTAATTTGGGGGTTATTAAGCCACAGGCATGAGAATCTTAAATACAACCTGCGGTAATGGGGAAGTTGCGAAGTTCCTGGGAGAAAATGAACATGGAGACCAAAGGGATGGGGAAGCAGGATGGGCGGCGGAGCCGTTGGCACAGTCCTGGGAAGTGCGGGTGGTTGCAGCATGATGGGAGTGACAAATCCATCCCGGTGATGGTGTTTCCTGCACCTACTTCCTGGTTAAGTGTCCAAGGCCAGGTTGGACGGGGCTTGGAGCAATCTGGGCTAGTGGGAGGTGTCCCTGCCCACGACAGGGGGTGGAATGAGATGAGCTTTCAGGTCGCTTTCAACCCGAACTATTCCAGGATTCTGGGCATGGCATCCCCTAAACTCAACATAACTCCAGGGAGAAACATTCCCTTGGAGCACCATTTCTGCCCAGGAAAGGTTATTCCTCCCATGCACAGCCAAGGTGTTTCCCATTCCCCTATTTAGATACACAGCAATGTCCTGGATTAAGTTTCTCCATGTGCCACCATGCCCCAGCAGATGTTTTCCAGGCACAGGATCCACATCCCATCCTGCTCAAATGATCTGTGGCAAAATCCCACAAAGCCCAAGTCAGTGATTTTTTAGTTGTGCTCTTGAAGGGAATTACACTCATTCTCTGCCTTTGGAGTAGCTGGGAATGCCAAAATTGGGAGTTGAGCCATGGGATGCCCCCGGGGTCAAAGCAAAAGGCTGTTGCGTGATGTGGCCATAGAATCCTAGAATCCTGGGATGGTTTGGGTGGGGAGGGACATTAAAACCATCCAGTCCCACCCCTTGCCACAAGCAGGGACACCTTCCACTAGCCCAGGCTGCTCCAAGCCCCGTCCAGCCTGGCCTTGGACACTTCCAGGGATAGGATAACTACCATAAGGATCTGTCAAAATATCTATAATAATTATCCATTAAAATTAGTTTTAAGAAGATAGAGATTTGCCAAATAGTGGGAAGGAGTGTCTGTTTCAGTCCAGGTCGGGAGAGACCACCAGCAAACATGATTCTGCAATCGCTTGATGCACCAAAACACCAGAAAATAAAGGAAAAAAAGGCGAGAGGAGCTGGAGAAAGAGGGAATTGAGAGCTGCAGCCTCCTACCCCGCAGATGGCTAATATTCATATGGAACTGTCAGGCAGCTCCCAATGCCAAGCTCCAGCACCGGGTGCTCAGCTCGTTCCTGCAGCTGAGCCATTAAACCCAACGGGGCTCACGCAGACGGATCTCAGGCTGTACCCGGAGCTGGCAGCCGCGGGCTCAGCCCCTTCCAACAGCGTGGGGCCTCAGGAAAACAGGAAAAGGCTCCAGCACTGCGAGCCAGGGGAGCAGCTCCTGCTCTGGGGGCACAACCAGCAGGAGCTGCCATGGGCAGTGGAAAATCAGGAGACTGGGAGAGCCTCCATCCATCTGACTCTACCTTTTGGGCCTAGGGATAGGACACAGGGAATGGATTCCCATTGCCAGAGGGCAGGGATAGATGGGATATTGGGAAGGAATTCCTAGCTGGGAGGGTGGGAAGGCCCTGGCACAGGTTGCCCAGAGAAACTGTGGTTGCCCCTGGATCCATGGAAGTGTCCAAGGCCAGGTTGGACGGGGCCTGGAGCAACCTGGGCTGGGGGAAGGTGTCCCTGCCCATGGCAGGGGGTGAGACAACAACTCTTCCCTTTTAGAATTCCTTGGCCAATTTCTCTTCTCCAACTATTTTGACATGTGACTGATCTCTCAGAATGAGCAAGGTGTTCGTTAAGTGAAATTTTTTTGGGAAGAGCCTGGCAACTGTTTCTGTCTGGCACAACGCAGCACAGGCTGTTTTGAGCTCGAGACAATGAGCCTGGATGTGGGATGAAAATGTTTCTGTCCTGGAAGAACATGGATTAAAATGATTCCCATGGCTTGGGGCTTCTTTTTACAGTGAGAGAAATATTAGAAGGCCTAGGAAATGTTGGATTTTTATTGAGATTATAATATTATCCTGTATACATCCCTGCCCAGCATCCCAACAAACACCCCCACTCCTGCCATTACTGGCCATCATCCAATCACATCCAATCTCCCTGCCAGCATCCCACACAGCTTCCCAGACCTCTGACATTCCATGTAACCTGGATCCAACACAAAAAGGGGCCAGGAAGACCAGGTTGTGCTGCTCGGGGAGGGGAATGATGTTCCCATATTCCCATCAACATTTTCAAATCATTTCCCTGCTTCCTGCACTGCCCGCAGAAGGATTTGTGGGTGTGTCATTACCAATCTCTTAGTTCTGTTTTTTTCCCTGTTTTTCCAAGAGATGCTTTGGGATCTGCCACTCCCTCCCAGTGCCAGTTAAAATGTGCCTCTGGCAGCGGCGCTTCCCCAGTGACATTTTCCAATGCTTCAGGAAAACAACAGTGCCGACTGGCACACTGCAGCGAGTGGCCGGCAGCACTGGGCCATCCCAACGGCTTTTATTCCCAGGAAACATGGGCAAAATTATCAATCTGTAGGTTGGGAACACTTATCCCAAATAATAGCCCCATTTACAATCCGCCTCTACTTTTGACGTGCTGAGTGCCTCAAATAGCAACAATAAAGCCTCTGTCTTCTTTCAAGATATTTGTCATCTTTTGATCCCGTGCCAGGAAAAATGGAATTCTGGGAGATCAAACCTCCCAAACTGATGGCTCCTCTCTGCAGCAAGTGCTTATCAAGAGGAATCCAGAAAGATGGCACATTTCAAAAGTGACAGGGAATAAAGTTCAGCTTGTTGTGGAAAAAGAAGTAAATAAACTTCAAACAGCCCAAGAATTTCCTTCTAATACCAGTAGTCCAACTGGCAGGAATTTTTAGTGAAATTAAGGTTGTAGAAGCAGGATAACATGGCACATCAAAGGGAAAACGCCATGTTAAATATCAGATAAATATCGAGCAACTCCCTCTTGTTGTGTCCCAGCAGCTGCCCTGGGGAACAGTGTCCCTCCCCAGTTGTCCTGGCAGAATTCCCTCTTTTCTCAGCAGAATTCCCTGTTGATGGCTGGGTTGGAAATCATTACTTTTAAACACACCCCCCTGGATAAATCTGCTCCTTCACCTCCCTACAAGGGAAGATTCCCACATGAAATCCCTGGCATTGTATCACAAGGAAAGCCAAGGTCTCCCGGCACCCACACCATGCCACGTCCTTGGAGAGATCCCGCTTCTCCCAGCAGAATTCCCTATCTGGGAACAAAGCTGAGCACCCAGCATCCAGGCAGAGGGAGATCTCTTATGGCTCTCCAGTATTCCTGCCCTGCCAATTCCTGCCTTTGCCAGCTTCACCCCATGGCTTTGGGGATGCAGATGCTGAGAACTATTTGGGATCCAGCTCATTACAGGTGTTAAACTTAAAGCAGGAATTTTTGGAGGGGTAGCAACTGCTCCTGGGACAGGCAAAGGGACATAAACTGCTGCTGACATATACTTAATCCTGGAAAACTTGCATTCCCAGTTTCTGGGAATACATCCCTCAGCCAGCTGGGAGGTAGCACTAGGAATGGCTGGGGTGGGAATCACCCTCTGGCACCTCTGCCCTGTGCACAGCCCTGCAGCCCCAGCCCAGCTCCAACCTCTCCCTGCCACAAATTTCCTGGAGCTGTCCTCGGGGTGGAAATACGGCTCACCCCCATAAAGCGCCACCAAAATAAACCAGGAAAATGAGATTGTAAACCAAAATATCTAAGGATTCCTGAAAAGCTTTTTCTCGGCACGGCGGCTCCAAGGCAGGAGGAGGAAAACAAAGTCAGCAGTGGCTGTAAATCCTCTGGAAACCATAAATTAAAATTAAGGAGTTCAAATATGATCTAAAATCATTTAATCTGCATGATTTATGCCCGTTCTCCGATGCAATTATTTACGGACGCTCCTGTTTATTGCTCTTTTGACTTTTTTAATTACTGTATTCCAAAAATTCAATTACCAACCAGAGTAGAGATTTCAGGCAATAGTATTGTAAATAAAAAGAGAACCAATTAATAATACGCTTAGTCCAGCAAAGCTAAATCAAGTGTAATAGAGAACTCCTGGAAACTTGCTCCAGGGACGAAAACTCCTAGGGAAGATCCCATGGGATGGATGGGATAAGCCCAGGTGATGTGATGGGTTGGCACTCCCCACACACAGCCACAGACCCTTACTGGGGGTAAGGGTTACTGGTCTTGTTTTAACTGTCATTTGTACTACTAAAAACTATTAGGGAGGACAGGGAATGTGGGAAACAGGTTTCCACTTAAATCCAAGCATGTTTCATCCCAAATATTTTGTCTTTTCACCTTGGTTTGTCAATAACATTTGCCATTATTGAAAAATCAATTTCACCTCAAATTCACCTCGGGAAGGTTTTTCAACAAATATCCCTGCTTGTAAATATATTTACTTTCCTTCTCTAGATATATACACAGCAGCACCACAATCTCTCCCACGCTTCTCCCCTCATGTTTCCCACGCTTTCCCCGCTCATGTTTCCCACCTTTTTTCCCCTTAGGTTTCCTGCCCTTTCCCCCCTCACGTTTCCCACCATTTTTCTCTCAATTTAAGCCCCTCAAATGATGGGAAAAGGGGGATTTTCCCTGAGTTTAAACCCTGGAATGGAACTGAGGGCACAGGGTTGGGAGTGGGATGCCCTGAAATAGGAGACTGAGGGGAGACCTCAGTGCAGTTCCAGCTTCCTGGGCAGGGGCAGAGGAGGGGAAGGACTGAGCTCTGCTCTGGGGGGACCAGGGACAGCACCCAGGGAATGGCTTGAAGCTGGGACAGGGCAGGGTCAGGTTAGATCTCAGAAAAAGGTTCTTCCTCCGGAGGGTGGTTGGGCACTGAACAGGCTCCCCAGGGAGCACCAAGGCTGCAAGAGCTCAGGGAGTGTTGGAATGATTCTCTGGAGCACAGGGGGTGACTGCTGGGGATGGGCCCCGTGCAGGGCTGAGGGTCTGTGATGAGGCATGGGAAGATAAAATCAAAAAGAGAAAGGAAAAGGGCTTTGCCTGGTCCCCACACACTGCCCTACTTGCTCAGGTGCTGCTGCCCTCTCCTGTGCTGCTCCTTGGCACAGGGTTTGTCCCTTGGCAATGCTCACTCTCCAGGTGCATCCAGGCACTGCCCTGGCCCATGTGAGAGCTCTCACTGTGGTGAGACCCGCTGGGATCGCCCCACAGCTGCTGCCTGCAGAAGATGTGCCCAGGTGGCCCTGAAACCAGCCCCCAGCAGGGCCTCACTGGTCACACTTGCTGGGATCAACTATATTTGGCATATTAATTAGGACTATTTGTTACATTATAGACAAACAGAGTCATTTAACAGAGTAGCTGGTCCACACTCGATCTGTTGGGCCAAGGTATTGCTCCAGGTGGGTAAATCTGGAGTTCAGCTATCGAGTGCAGGATGGTTCCCCAGGAGGAGACCTCAGCATTTTATGGTGACCTTTTCCATCTGAGGCTCATCCATTTCCAGATCCTTCAGTCCCCAGTACTGCTGGATCGGCAGGGTGTCAGGCTGCATGGGTGCCTTTCCATACCTTCTCTTTATTAATGGGAGTCATATGGCTAAATCCCAGTGTGCCGAGCCACGCGATTCCCACCGCAACTCCATCTGGTCCTGAGGACTCCAGTACACCGTGTGTCAGAAGGTACCGAGCGGCTTAATTAGAATATTAAATTGATTTACAGTTCCTAAATAATGGGTATCATTAAGCCAACTCTGCTCAAAAAGGGGTTGACACACAGACCCTGTGAGGGATAACATATGGAGTCAAATCCTCCACAGTCTGCAAAGAGGCACAGCGGCAGCTTCCAGTCGGACATCCAAGATGGATGGATGCGGGAGAGCAGAGTGACCCAAGGTGAAGGGCATCTTCCCGAGTGCTTAGCCCCAGGTGCTCCTGCTGGAGCACTTTTTAAGGACAAGGGAAGGGCTGGATGAAGAGTGTGGGGTCCAGCCCTCCCTCACAGAATCATGAAATGGGTTTGGTTGCAAGGGACATTAAGGACCATCTCTTTCCAACCCCCTGCCATGGGCAGGGACACTTTCCATAACCCAGGTTATTCCAGCCTGGCCTTGGACACTTCCAGGGATACTGGGGCAGCCATAGCTGCTCTGGGCAACTTGTGCCAGGGCGTCACTGCCCTCCCAGCCTGGAATTCCTTCCCAGTATCCCATCTAACCCTGCCCTCTGGCAGTGGGAAGCCATTCCCTGTGTCCTGTCTCTCCATCCCTTGTCCCAAGTCCCTCTTCAGCTCTCCTGGAGCCCCTTTAGGCCCTGGAGGGGGCTCTGAGGTCTTTGTGGTGCCTTCTCGTCTCCAGGTGAACCCCCCCAGCTCTTCAAGCCTGGCTCCAGAGCAGAGGGGCTCCAGCCCTGGGAGCAGCTCTGTGGCCTCCTCTCTATCAGGACCCAAGGTCCTTTTGCCCTGGATCCCCATTTTAATCGAGAATTTTAAAGTGAAACTTCTTTCACAAAGTGAAACCATGTTGCCTCCTGTAAAACCAAGTGCTTCCACAGGAAAAAAAAAAAAAAGTGATTTTTAAACAACAATTCAAGGATGTCTGAGGGCAGAGAGGGGGGTTATGGCAGAATTTTCTTTGCGTGTATATAAAAAACATTCCAGATGGTGCTTTAGAAATTTACACCCAGACCAGATGCAGGAGGGTTGGCCTGGACTTGTTTCGGCTGCAGGAATAGACACAAAAACTTGTTGCAGGAAAGAAACCCCCAAATTAAGGGATTTATGACAAAAAGTTATTATCGGCTAAATTGTGAACGTGCTGCCTGGCTGGAAAAAAGTATTAAAATGTATTTACACTTGAAAAGGAGTAATTAGTGTAGTTCAATCAATGTGCCAGGCCAAGACTGAGGGTTGACTGCAAACACACAGAGACAAGAGAGATTTATTATTAAATTAAAATCACTTAATTACAGCAAATGTTAAATATGCAGTTTTCTGGCATTTAAATGATATTTTTCACCCAAATTGAAATGAATTGTCCACTCTGAATTCCCTCTCCTCTGGCAGCGTGTAAATGTCAGTCCTAAATTAAAGTTAACTGGGATCGGTGTCTGCTTTACCTTTCAAAAAAAATATTTAATTAGAATCAATAAACCACTTTTTATTGAAGTTTCCAGTGTGTTCTGTTATTCCAAAAACACAAAGAGCCACGAACCTGAAACCTTCAAAGATGTTAACAGGTTGGGGTCAAAGGGGAGCACCTGGATGAGGAACCCCTGGAATGCCAGCACCCAGTGCTGGGGTCTGGCCGCTCCCCCAGGAGCGGGGCCGGAGCCCGGGTGGGATGAAATCCATACCCTGCCTTGATTTAGCCCAGATGAGCGTTGCATCCCTACTCCTTTTTTCTTGCTGGGTGTTTTTGGATGAGCTCCATTCAAGCTGTGAGGTAAAAACGCTGCCTTTTGCCTTTCAATTAACCCCCCTATTTTTAACTCAACTCCAGCCTCCTGGCTCCTCCAAGTGTTGGAATCAAAAGAAATCAAAATCCATCTACCCTTGCTGCAATGATGAACAGCCCTCCAGTCCCTAAATATATAAATTAACAGGGCTTGGATTAAACAACATCCCCCTACCTCCTCCCTGGAACGCTCAAGGCCAGGTTAGATGGGGCTTAGAGCAATCTGGGATAGTGGAAAGTGTCCCTTCCCACTGGGATGGTCTTTATGACCCGTCCTAACACACCCCATCCCAGGATTTAATGATTCCAGGACATTACAACTTGGCAGTTGTTCACATTGCCAGTTTAATTTTTTTTTTTTTAAAAACCCTCTCTGAGACACACGACTCCCGTGCTTATAATCAGCACTGCGTGGAAGTGATTATATTAGAGGCCTTTTTCCAGTGCGTGCACTCGGATCAAGATGTAATATGCATTTCATATCCCCTGACTCCCTGTCCTAAAATAGAGACAAAACACTCTGTAATGTCAGATTGCTTTGAATTAGTTTTAATTTGATTAGAAATATCCCACAAGGCTCCCCGAGTACACAGAGATTATGGATAATTAATGCCGTGATCAATTAGATCTGAATTGTTCGTCCATCAAGAAGCAATAACATGGGCTCTGATTTTCAAAGAGTTTTTCCCTTAATCCTCTTGTTCTCGGGCGCTTTATGAGGAGATACAAAAGCTCCTAAATTAGGACAACACAATATTGCACATTCGGAAAAAAGTCCCTCTGTGTATTATTTATAAGTCTGGGAGGGGGATTCTCATCCAGCACAGCCCAGGGGAGTTGAGCTGATCCCAAATTCCTCCCAAGAGGAGTTGCATCCCCTCACAACCCCATAGAAACAGCTCCTCCACTCATAATTAATTCTGTGGCTCCATCCCTATGTGATTCCTGAGGATTTGTCGAGGAGTAAAACTCAATTAATTTCCTATGTTTGAGTCCAAATTTTTTTAATTTTCAAATAAGTTTAAGTTGAAAATTCATAAATTAATAAAATTTGGCAATGTTTGGTGCTTGGATTCCAGGACAGCTTTGCCTAGTGCCATGTGAGATCCCAGCTCTGCCACCCCATTTATGCCAGGCTGGATCCGCATTGGGATTTGTCCCCAGTCCCAACACCAGCCTCATCCAACTTGGCCTTGGACACTTCCAGGGATCCAGGAGCAGCCACAGCTGCTCTGGGCAACCTGTGCCAGGGCCTCCCCACCCTTCCAGCCAGGAATTCCTTCCCCATATCCCATCTATCCCTGCCCTCTGGCAGTAGGAAGCCATTCCCCTTGTCCTGTCCCTCCAGGCCCTGAGACAATACCAGAATTCCTGGGCTGCCCCACAGCTGCTCACGGACAGAGCTGGAGCTTCTTCTTGGAGCCAGAGGAATGGGAATGCCCAGCAGTGGCCAAGGGTCCCAAGGCACCACAGGTTGGCACAGGGAGCCAGCAGGTACCTGGACTCATAAAATGTCCTGACTTGGAATGAATCCACAAGGATTCAAAGCTCGCCCTGCACATGACAACCCAAAAGTCCCCCCACGTCCTTCTAGGCCACTCAGATAACCTGGGAGATGATTCATAAACAGGAAAAGAGGATCGGTTTGAACCCGACTTCCTGTGATTAATTCCACCAGCTGCTCTTGCAGGGAATCACTGCACCTTTCGCCGGGATTTATTGCGCAAAATTCCAATTTCCAGGCACGCGCCTACAAGCAGGACCAGGGGAAGGGTTCGTACCTGGGTGAGCCTCCGCGGGCGGGAGGGCCCGGCAGCCCTCCAGGTGCCTGCAGCGAGGCAGGAGGCTCCACGCTGGCGGCACAGCTGGCGCAGGAAGCACACACCTGCTCTGAACCAGCATTCCAGCCCCTGACCTTGCAGGTGTGAGGAGAAGGCGCTGGCCCCTTCCAAGGGTGAGGGGCAGGAGCGGCACGAGGAACGCTTGTCGAGGTGGGAATTGTCTTCCAGTGTATTACATGAGAAAGCCCTGAATAATTCATGGAGATTTATTATTCCATGAGTAATCCCAGCCCCAGCCAAAAGCAGGCGGCTGAAGCCCCGAGGAACATTTTCCTCCGAACTGCTACACATGTCAGTCTGGGAGCCCAGGGATGAATATTTTAAGGACAACAACCTCTTTTGCCCATTTTTCCAGACTGTGCCACCAGAGATTCCATCCAGGACTAGCACAGACTCCTCATCTACACTTTGGGAGGCAGGAAACTACTGTGACACTTGCTCCCAGCTGGAAGAAAGTGTACCAATGTGTTCAAAATTCCGCAGGAAATGGGATTTCCCCTCCTCTTCCTATTTTTGGATTCTCTGATCTGGTTTTCAAAATTCCTTCTCAGATGTTTTGTATTTTCTGAGCTGATCCGTATCAGTCATCCCAGAGTATTGATCCCAGTATGAGGAGAACTCAGTGTGTCAGCACTGGCTGTGGAAATGATCATCCCATGCCTGGATTTGCAAACCCAACGCTGTACTTTTGGGAGAGTCTGGGATTTTGGGAAGAGCAAATGAGACTGAAACCACATGGAATCAATTGTGGAGTCTCAAATAAAGCTGTAAATCAGAGTTTCAAATCACTTTGCAATAAGGCAAAGTAGTTTGTTCTTAGGAGGATAAAATGTTGGGATTGGTAATTGCAAATTTCCTTAATGATTAATAAACAGGATGAAAACAATTAATATTTCAGCGTGATATTTATCCAATTCTGACATAATAAGAGGAAATATGTTCGTTACCATAATAGAAACATAATGAAAACATCAGAAAATAATCAATTTCTTTTCAATTTATAATGAAAACTCTCAATGCACTTTTTGGTTCCAAAACCTTTTTCCATGTAATTTCTCCTGGGTCAAGTGGGATTTTTTTCTTTTGATAAAATTGGGGATTTGCAGCAGTGTTTTCCCACAAGGAAATGTTTCAGTGAACACATTCCTATGGAGATCTGGGATTGGGTAATGAGGTGACAGGGAGTGCCCTGTACTAAAAATCATGGAATTATGGAATGATTTGGTTGGAGGAGACCTTAAAGATCAACCAGTGCCATCCCCTGCTGGGGGCATGGACACCTCCCACTATCCCAGGTTGCTCCAACCTGGCCTTGGATACTTCCAGGGATCCAAGGGCAGCCACAGCTGCTCTGGGCAACCTGTGCCAGGGCCTCCCCACCCTTCCAGCCAGGAATTCTTTCCCAACATCCCATCTAACCCTGCCCTCTGGCATTGGGAATCCATTCCCCTTGTCCTATCCCTCCAGGCCCTTCTCCAGCTCTCTGGAGCTGTAACAGAGGTGTGGTGGAGTTCCCTTCCCACCCCTGGAGGTGTCCAAGGAAGGACTGGACATGGCACTCACTGTGCTGGACCGGGATCAGTTCCAGCTTGGACTCCTTGAATCCTGGAGGGTTTTTGCAGCCTCAGTGTTCCTGGGATTCTGTGACTCCGTGACGAAGAGGTTCCTCTAATTGCTTGTAACGAGTTCTGGTCAAAGCCACATGTGGGCAACCTGTGTGTGGGAGGAGGAGGCTGAGCCCCCTCTTAGTTCTCTGGGTAATTCCCTGGGAAGGGGGAAAAAGGCCCTTGCAGGCACACCCGGAGCCACTTTGCATTATTTTGTGTCACTCGTTCCTCATTTGTTGCTCTGCATATTGTGCCATTATAACAGGAAATTACATTTGCATCTTGTGTGGCACAAGCATGTTGTGAATATCATAAAAACACATATGGTCATAAAGGGTTGGGAAAAAAGGCGATAAAACTGACATTTAGGAAACAGCTTTGGAAAAGAGAAAACATGTTCAGGGAGCTTTTGTGTAGCTCTTCGCTGTGAAAAATTCTGGGCTCTCAGTTTAGAAGCTTTTTCTGCAAACTTCTTAATTTTTTTACAAACTTCCTCATTTTTTGCGGTGCAAACTTCTTAATTCTTTTTTAAACACTTCCCAGCCCTTTCATAGACTTCATTTTTTATTTTTTGCACACTTCCTACTTTTTTTAAACAAACTTCGTTATTTTTTTTGTATAAGCTTCTTAATTTGTGTATTAACCTATTAGTTTCAAACTTTAGAAACTTTCCTTTGTGTTTTGAGCTTGAACATCCTAAAATCTCATGGAAGAAACTCACGAGACCACACAGCCTTTCCCAACGGTTGCGTTTTCCATGTGCTTTCCTGTTGTGCGACTGATTTTGGTGGAAGTGCATAAATTTGATGGCAGGTCTAAGTGCAGCTCTTGAATTTTGAATAATTTTGGATATTGGATGAAGTAATAATATTTTGGGGTGCTTAGAAATGGGGTTTCAGCCACTTGGACACCGCGATGTTCCTGGTGGAGGCTGGGTTTGACGTGAATATCCCTGAATTCCACTGGATCCTGGCCATGGAGTTGGAGGAGGACGAAATGACATCACCATCCCTTTATACCAGAATTCTGGACCAGCAGAAGTCTGTGTATGTCATAAGATATTATCTTTAAATAAGAAGAAATAAATAACCAGGGCAAGACTTTCATTACAGGTCAGAGATCCTGGACTGAAAAGCAGAAAGCCTTTTCAGCAGACAAAGTTCTCAATAAAACTGCCCTCTCCAAATACATTCCCTCCGTTTTTATCTCTCCCATTCCACTCCCTGACTCCTGTCAAGGTTAACATCTTGCTGTCAGGGCCATGTGTGCCCACGTGGATCATCCCAGAGCCACCAGGGGATGGTTCTGCATATCCAGGTACATCAGCACCCTCTTGGAGCTGCCCTTGGTCCAAGGGAATGTCTGGGGCAACATTCCCACCCATCACTGCCGTGTGCTCCCAGCAGGGAAGTCATTCCAATTTTCCAGGGCTGTAAACTGCAAGCCTTTTATCTGGAGCCTCTAACACAGTCTGTGACAAGTATATCCGACATGAGCATGCTATGCCATAAATCCTCCAAAATGTTGCTTTACACAGAAATTACGGGACTGATTCATGATCCAAAGGCAGATTTTCGGCTCTTGCCAAGTCGCCATCGCTCCCTTCTGCTCAGAATGATCAGGAGAAGTGTCTACCAAGCAAAGGAGCTCTGCATCACAGGAGGAGGAGGAGGAAGCCTTACAAGCTGCACCGAATCTCCTGGTTTTCCAGAGGATTTCTCTCCCATGCAGCTATGGACTGCCTGGCAATCACTGTGTGAGGACATCCAAGGAAGCCTGGATTTACATCCTGCCCGATGCAAAGTGGTTTCCATAGGGGCTGTGCAATTTGGGAGTGGGCACCTGTCCATCCTATGTCACCTCCCTGCAGGCCCCTCCCTGTCCCCACTGTGTTTCCACAGCTGTGCTACCAGGTTTGGCACGTGAGGGCATGTGGGGTTATTCAGCCTGCATAAGAGAAGGCTCCAGGGAGACCTGAGAGCCCCTTCCAGGGCCTGAAGGCAGTCCAGGAGAGCTGGAAGGAGACCTGGGACAGGGGACGGAGGAACAGGACACAGGGAATGGTTTCCCAGTGCCATCCAGCCCCATTTGGGGCAACGGTTCCCAGTGGTCAGTTTTATCCAGCATACCGTGTTAAGCCACTGGCCACGGGAAGGGCAGCGGCCGCTGCAGCCGGTGAAGGGCCAGCAGGTCTGCAGCCCCGTCCCGCCTCACGTTCCCTCAGGGCCCTCAGGCGGAGGGAGGGGCTTGCGCGCCTTCCCGCCAATTTCCCCGGATCGTCGCCGGCTCGCCGCCCGTCCCTCACGGCCCTCCAGCTCAGGGTGAAGTGCGCTGTTACCCCACTTCTGCCTTCCCTGTCCACCGCAATGCTGGATGCTGTTCCCCCCGCACTTCCCTTGCCCCCCGCCGAGCATCCGGGCTGGGGCTGCTGGCGGAGCCGCGGAGAGACATGGAAAAGAGGGAACGCTTTGGCAATGCGGAACCAGGCGCTGCCTGACAAAGTTGTGACTTGCAGAAGCGCAAGATAATAGCAGGGTGAATTCCCCCTCCTTCTCCTGCCAGCTGCCGGTTTGTCGGCGGCTCCCATCCCGGTGTAATTCTTCCCCCTAGTTTTCAGTCATGGAATAGGTGCCATTAAAGCAGGAGTTGCTGCAGAGCCCCGGAGAAAGCCCCTGGCCTGGCTGGCACTGGGTTTGGGGTGCAGACAAGCTGGCAGAGGACACGGGGGAGAGGAGGGAGGCTGGAGGAGGCTGCCCGGCGTGCCCAGATGTCCTCGGCACTACGTGCCTTCATCCACTGCTCCGTGACTCATTCCTTCGCCGTCTGAATGGAGGCGATTGTCGCATCTCCACGGAACCAGTAAAGCGAGGGAACATGCACCGACCAACTCCCCTCCGTGTGGTGCAGCTCCTCCATCCCGCAGCATTCCTGAGCCCAGCGCCCTTCCCCAGGGCCTTGTCGGCTGAGGCAACAGGGGGAAGAGGAGTTCAGAGCTCTGGGGAACAACTGAGGGGTCATTTCACCCCTCAGGAAACAGAAAGGGTTTGCGAAGTGTAAATGGGGTGTGGGGCACAACTGAGCCCCTTCCAGCCTCCCACAGTAATAGCAGTGTCAGGATTTACACCCCGAAGTGGTGCCACACGGAGCCACTGGGATCCAGCACAGTCAGCTGGGCCTCCCGCTACCAACAGCTTTCGCCACCACCCCCATTCCCTCTCTTCACTCCGATCCCTGCTTCCACGCTCTGCTGTCAGATGAATATGAACATTACATCCCTCCTGACTTTACACAGGTGTCATATTTGTTGCCGAGCACCCGTAATTTTGGGAGGAGTGTTTGCACTGCAAATGGAAACCTGTCATTTCCCTGTGCCTCCCTTCCCCAGCTCGTTCGATCAGCTAATTCCATCAGCCATTGCAGCTGGAGGTTTCACATCTCCTCTGTTAAATCAGGACAATGCTGCTCAGATTAAAGCTAAAACATGCGTCAAAAAACCCAGAACCACCTAGAATTTCCCCCTTTATCCCTGAAATCTCAGCAGGACCCATTATAAGGAGGTGAATGGTATAGAAAGTGGAATATTAAGCATTTTCCTGTGCTGTGGCACCATGGACACAAGCAGGACAAACAGAGCCTTCCCTGCTGCACAGCCACATCCATTTTTAAAAACAGACCTTCTGTGCTTTCTTTTTTCAGCTCCGTCTTCCCAAACCAAGGGAAAGATGTTCTCAGTTAGCGGGATTAAAAAGCAAAGTGCGGCATAAGTATCCTGGCAGCCTTGGCGATGCTTCCCTAAAACTGTCTGCCACGGGCACAGCTGAAATTAAGTCGGGATTTAATGGCAAAACAACACCAGAAAATGGATCTGGGGAAAAAAAAATACCAACCCAAACCCATCATGTTTGGAATGGATTGAATGAGAAAGGTCCCCAGGGCCACATGGAGAGGCAGATGCGGCTGAGGATGGAAGCTCTGCCTTCCAATGCTGGGAGAGGCAGGATGACCACAGGCAGGAGGAGGATGGAGATATCCCGCTCCAAAGCTGTCACTTGGCTGTTTGCATGCTCGGTAAGTTCCTCATAAGCAAAAGGCTCTCGATTGCTGTTCCAGAATTGGAAATTGGAATCAGAGAAAGAGAAATGGGATGAAAATGAGATGAGGGGAAAAAAAAGAGAAACGGTGCTTTGGAAGCCTGTTCAAGTCTATAATCTCCTGTGATGTTTATACTGAGAGAATAAATCCATACTCTGTTCCAGGCTTGGGATAGCGGGGATGGAAATATCCCCCTTTCCTGGGCATGGAATCCTTAAGTTTGGAAAAGACCTCCAATATTTCTCCCTGGCAAGGGTGGTGAGGCAGGGGCTGCCCAGGGAGGTGGTCGAGTCCCCACCCCTGGAGGTATCTAAGGAAGGCCTACTCGTGACACTTGGTGCTCTGGGCTGGGGGACAAGGTGACATCGGGCACAGGGGGGACTCTGTGGGCAGGGAGGGCTTTTCCAACCAAATTATTCTGGGATTCTGCAATCCCCATGGCCAACCCTCAAGCGAGGAACAAGAGCTGTGCTCAGGCAGTTTGTGTGATCCTCGTGGAAGCTTTGAGTGTTTCCACTGCAGGCCTGTGAGTTCTGTTGTGTGTCAGTTTGTTTTGCTCTTCTCCAGAGCAATGTTGTTTTTATCTGGTGTCTTAGGAGCTTCTCCTGCCCATCTGCACTGCCCCACTCTCCCAGTTATCCGCCACAGCCCTTTGGGTTGTTTTAGGCATGGCAGGAATCTCCTGCAGCAGCCCCACGACAGCCAGCTTGGCTTTATCTTCCCCGGGCAAAGGCAGTGGAAGCAGCGCTCACTGCACCAGCCAGGGCTCAGGGAGGGGACGGAAGCGGAGGGAGCGGGGGCTCCATCCCAGCCCGGTGCTAACAATGCTCTTTCAGAGGCTCATAATGAACCCTTTGAGAACACGGAGTTATTTGGAAAAGTCCCGAACTGTGAGAAATATGCGCATGTTGTGGCTGAGTCACCAGTTGGCACGGGCCACACCGGCACACAGTTCTGTTTTTTAAGTGTACTTTTCTTCCTCAGATCCACAGACAAGGGGCCATTATCAGCTTTAATTTAATCTACACCCCAGAATAGCTGCACCCGGCCCAGTCCTGCTGGAAAACTCTTCCAGGAGGATATCAGTCTTGATTTTGAGCTTCCAGTGCCTGCATTCTCATCCCTCTTGGAAATTTGTCCCCAGACCTGCTTATCTCAAGCTTGAAATTATTTGGCTGCAGCTTCCCCCCCAGATCTCAATGCCTTCCTGCCCGCAGGATTAAGGGATCCATTCCAATCTATCCTTTGGCAGGTGTGTGAAAGCCTCTGTTTTTTCACACCTTTTCCTGTCCTTTTTGTTGAATTAGCAGGTTTTTCCTATGGAATTTAGGGGCTTGTGTGTCTCAAAGCTGTTCTGGGCTTTGTAGGAGACACTACCTAATCATTGAACATTTCCTTGGATACACAGTATCCCCCCTCTGGACCTGTCCAACCAGGATGTGTCCATCTGGACCAGACAGGAGGGGAAAAGGCTCTGCTCAGAGCATCTTCAGGCACTGGGTTATCCAGGGATCCTGTACCCCGTGTTTTCTGGGTGGCCTGAGACATCTCCCACCCCTAATCCACAGTCATCCCTGTCAGGGTGATGCAGCTCCCTCCATCCTGTGTTATCCCACAAGGGCACAAGCCAGGACATGATCCCAAACTCATCTGAAAAGTTCCTTTTTACATATTCCTTTCCTTTGTGGAAATCTGGGAGCCACCAGCGTGGCAAACATGCCCCTACCCTCTTGCTCAGCCTCAGAGGCTGGGCACGGAGCAGCAAATCCCACACTTCCCGCAAATGCCCGAATTTTGGCTGTGGAGGAGCTCCGGCGGGCGTGGGGCATGCGGGACCTGCCAGTGCATTGTTGTGGAAGTGCTGATGGGATCAGGCACAGATGGGCGACACAGAGCTGTCAGAACCAGCCTGGATTTGAAAATGTTATAATTGGGATGGTAAACAAGTTCACAAGGACCCTATTGAGGCAAGGGATTGCCATGGTAACAGACCGAGAAAAGTCTGGGAATGAGGAAGGGATCGATAAGTGGGGGCAGCAGAGGGAACAGTGCTCCCGCTGTGCTGATCCCTTCCCGGGGCTGGGGGCAAGGGAACGTGGGCTCCAACCTTGCCCCGCTCTCCAGAGGGACATGGTTGATCCAAGCATTGAGCTTTCCTAGGATAAACCCATTGGGTCTCACACCACCCTTAGCAACTTATTTACTCCAAACCAGTATTTTTTTAAAACTCTATTTTATTAATTAGTTATTTGTCTTTAATAGGACAACACTTCACATTCCAAGATGGATGCAGCCATTTTCCTCACTATAATAAACAGATAAAATTAGTTTATAGGCAAAAAGGAATGTTAAGGGCCTGGTGGCACTGAAACCCCCTGAACAAATCTTTTTAAAGTGGCATTTACCCTGCAATTCAGGCAAATGGGCACAAGAAGGAGTTTATCTTCCAATAATCAGGACTTGAACTTGGTATCAGTCTGTTGATTTGGAGTGGGCTGAGTCTGTCTTCCTTTCATGGCTCAGGGAGGGGAAAAATAGGATTTTGATCTGTGGGGTTACTTTTGAGAGCAAAGGTTTGGTTGGGAAGCAAGTCCTGCATTAGAAACACAATCCCAGAATCACTGAGGTAGGAAAAGCCCTCCAAGACCATCATGTGCAGCCTGTGACCGATCCCCACCTGGAACTCTGTTCCATTATCTAACATTCCCAAAAAGGTTTTAGGTAGTGCTTGGAGCCTTAAGGAAGTGCCCACATGCTGTGTTCAATTTGGTGGCACCTAGGAAGAGAGGGCCTGGCTTCCAGGCTGCTCTGCCTGGGCTTGAACAGCCACAGAGCTCATCAGCACTCCCACATTCCTCACCCTCTGGGATGAGATGTCTCCCGGGACTTACTCAACTTATTTGGGAAGAGGCCCTTGAAATACATCTGCATTCATGCTGGAAATCAGTGGATTTGAAGTCAGAAGGGCTGGACTTTTCCAAGAGTGGAGAGCGAACACATGTTCAGCAAAGGACCCAGATTTTTCCATCCCTTTCCGAGCTGCACAGCAGCTCTATCCATCATTTTTCCAGTTGCTGTGTTCCAATCCCAACGAACTGCTGGGAAAGATCTTTGGTAATAACTCACCACCAAGACCTGGGAGACTTCATTTATTATGGCATAATACTCACATTCCCCAACTCGTGCTGGACCATATGGAGTGCTCTCCGCTGAGTTTGGTGGAGTTACTGGGGTGAAACAAGGATGGATTTTGTTCCTCATCCTCTTCAATTATGCCATAGATTGGATCATGCAGCAAACTCCAGCAGATCATCTGGGCATAGCAATCAGCCCTGAGGAGCACATCACTGAGTTCATCTGTGCCAATAAACACAGCGCTCGGTGCGGAGACTCCTTCGGGAGCTGATCCCGGGAGCAAATCAATAGGGCTTAGCCCTCACTGGAAGCTAAAAGTGGGAACACATACCTCAGTCTGTCACTTGCAGGCAGGAAAAGGCTTTGGGAAGAGTGTGTTTGTGTGGTGAGACAGAAGGAAGAATTTTATTCAAGATCAGTTTCTTTGGATCTTACACTAACCATCACTAATCTGGGAAATCAGGCAACCTGGTCCTGCCCGGTGCCCAGAATTCCTGTGGAGATGGTTCTTTTCAAGCCTAGCACCACCCAGTACGCAGCAGTAGCTAGGATGGGACCATAATGGTCCCGGTGCCTGTGGCCACATTTCCATGGAATCTGGAATGGTTTGAGATGGAAGGGATCTTAAAGCTTATCCAGTGCCACCCCTGCCATGGGCAGAGACACCTCCCACTAGCCCAGGTTGCTCCAACCTGGCCTTGGACCCTTCCAGGCGTGGGGAACCCCCAGCCTCTCTGGGCAACCTACTCTCAAACTTCTGTGCCTGTGTTTAACTGTCCCCCAAAGTCTCCCTGATAAATAGACCATAATTTAACAAAAGTCCCCTTTTTGGTGCATAAGGACTAATAGAACATGACATTTATTATTCAAAAGAGGTGGCAAACGAATCAAGATGTTGATTCAATGTGAACAGGCAGAATGTGATCCCTGCTCCTGCCTCTCCGAGCTATAAATAATAGAACGGATCCCATTCCCATTCCATTATCGCTAATAATGAGTTATGGGTGAAGCCACCACGTCCCTCACAAAAAAGCAAGATATAGCTCTGCTTATGGTTGATTATTAGAGGCTAAAATAAAGAGATTGATGCCCAAAAAAAAGTCTAATTAGCGTTAGTCTATTGGAGAGGAAGCTGAGCATGCTGCTTTAGCACTGCCAAATGAAATTAAGGCCCAATTATTGATAAATGAAGAGTGGTTTGTGCTGGAGCCTGGCCTGGAGTCGAGGAAATACATCTGTCATTTGGCCTGCACAGGAGTCATTCATGTGTGACATGGCATCCTGTGCATTTATCATGCATCTGTAGATTTTTGGTTTAATTCACTTAGCTGTCTAACGAGATTCAGGGCCGGTGCCTCACGCCGCGGCAGGATTTGGGCTGACAGATGCGGCTGGGGGCTGAGGTGGTATGTGACACCGCGAGCCATCCTGCATGTTAATTATTAGTGAAACCACTGTGCCCCTCCACTAATGGGCTAGTTTATCTGCGCCGTGGCTTTTCCAGCCAGCAATTACCCAGTGGCTGCAGGGCAGGTGGGACACAAGCAGGATCAAGGGACCATTGTTGCTCAGTGCCCTCACTGCTGCTGTACCATTTCCATAAAAATTGGTGGTGGAGGTGTTTGAAGCAACCAATCATGGGGTTCTGTCCTCGTCTTGAGGAGAAGGTTGAAAGTAAGTGTAACTGCGAGGGGGCTTGTCAGGAGTTCTGAGGCAGTGTGAGGCTAGGGGGTGGCAGAGACCTCCTGAAGTGAAAAAGAGGAGGTGTAGGTTGGATATGGGGAAGAGATTCCTGGCTGGGAGGGTGGGGAGGCCCTCATAATGAACCCGCAGACCACCCAGAGAAGCTGTGCCTGCCCCACCCCTGGGAGTGTCCAAGGCCAGGCTGGAATAACCTGAGCTGTGGAAGGTGTCCCTGCTTGTGGCAATGGGTGGAACAGGATGACCCTCAAAACCCCTTCCAACCCAAAGTACTCTGTGATTCTACAGGGATTCAACCCCCCCTGGCCAGAGCTCTTGACTTCAGAGGTACCAAAATACCTGCCTAGGATCTGGGGCTTGGTGTTGATGTCCCCGGCACTGAGACACATGGGGATCACGCCTCGGGAAGTGCCTTTTCTCAGCAGGCACCTGATAACGTGGCTGGGAAGTAGGTTGGAGCTGTCACAGGTGTCAGAGCTTCACTGCTTCCGAAGGGCCCCGTGAGAGCTCCGCCGTGTCTTTTAATACCCAAACGTTTTTGGAAATCTACCCCAATTTTAAGTAGGGCAGAAAAAGTCTCATCATCCAAAAGACCTACAAATCATTTCTCTAGACAAGGAGTCAAATTCCCAAAGGCACTGCCTGATTCCTGCTCCTCAGTCCCCTTAAAAGCAGGCTGTGCCATAGATCCCGGGTTTCCCCAGGGGCTGTCCCTGCTCACCACTGACCACCACCAGGCTCCGCTCCAGCACAGGATGTAGCTGCCATGGAGAAACTCTGGGCGTGGGGAGGTGCCAGTGCACAGGTTGCCCAGAGCAGTGCTGGAAACCCCATCCCTGGCAGTGTCCGAGATCAGGTTGGATGGGGCTTGGAGCAATCTGGGATAGTGAAAGGTGTCCCTGCCCATGGAATGAGATGATCCTTAAAATCCCTTCCAATCATTCCAAACATTCCCAACGTTTCCATCAGTATTAGAGACACTGAAAACCCCAAATAATATGAAACAAATCCTTTCTGGAAGGTGTTTCTCCTTGTGACATTCCTCCAGGTCCCTCCGAACCAGAGGAATTGTTCCTGGCTGCTGTTCCATGGATATTTCTCCCACTGAGCAGCGCTGGCCCTCCAATATGAGCTGCATTTCAAATATTAAAAATAACAATGCAGTGTAATTCCACTTACTCATTCTAACTCAATTTTGGGCCGCCAGCATAAGCCGGCTGCCATATGGAGATTTACTGGCCACTTGTGCTGGGTGATCCAGCGCTCGGCGGGTGCCACGCGGGGAAAGCTGCTCCTTGGCCACTCCTGTGGACACGGGACCAGGCCCCAGCTCACCCCTTCCCTGCTGCCTCCAGCAGCCTGGGGCAGTTTTACTGCTTACCAATTTTTATACATTTTATTGTACATTGTACATTTTATGTACCGATTTTTGTACATTTTATTGGTTTAATCCTCTGTGGCTCCCCAGAGCACCCCTGGCCATCCGCCTGGCGGTGCAGGGTCTGCTCCCACCCCCAGACCCCGGTGTGGTCCCAGCCCTGCTCCCTCGCGGTGTCCCGGGTGGCGCAGGGACAAAGCGGGACCCGGCCGGGCCCCGCGGGTGCTCCCGGCTCACCTGGTCCGTGCCCACCCGCGCTGTGACCCCGCGGCTCGCTCACAAAAGCGATGTTCTGCTGCCAAGCACAGTTTTGTGTTTACAAAAGAATATGCAAAGCAGTGCTAAGTAGAGAATGACATTTTCCCCCTGCCGAAGAGCCAGATTTCCCCGCTCTCCCGGAAGGCACAGCTCCGTCCCCGCCGTCACTCGCGCCCCGCGGGGCTCGGCACCACCTTGTACGGGGCTGCAGCAATCTGGTCTGGGGAAGGTGTCCCTGCCCCTGGCAGTGGGTGGAACTGGGTGGGCTCTGAGCTCCCTTCCCACCCAAACCTATCCAGCATTCCCTGCTTCTCTCAAAACGCAGCTCCGTGCGTTGTGGAGAGGTCGCCACAGTCTCTTTCAGAGACCTAATGCACAGCGTGGAATAAAAAGAGGAAATTGTCTTTTCCTGTAGGGGAAAAAAAAAAAAAAAGGCTCTTCAGTAAAGTTCTTGCTGAAAAAAAAAAAAAAGGCATTAGGAAAATAGACTCGAACAAGCTGAGCTACAGAGACACAACAATAGCTGCAGGGCTGAGACCTTGTAAAGAAGCTTGTGCCCGGGGAAGGGTTTTACATGGAGTTTTAAACCACTTTCAAATGTCAAGTTGGGTTTTTTGACGTGGTTACGTTTGCCCCATAAAAATAAAGTGATTTGGAGACCCTTTGGGGGCCCTGGAACAGTTCCCGCTCTTGCTTTAGAGAGTGTGCTTCACACGTTGGTTTAAGCTGCTTATTGCCTTTTATGACACTCTGGTTATTAGGTTAAACCAGCAGCACTTGCATTCAGAAGCTCTATTGATCACATGCAATACGTGAACGGATGGGAGCTTTTCTCTGAGGAGAATAAATGATCTCCGTGTTTCCCAAGGGTTATCAGGGGACCCTAAACGGGAGGTGCCCGAAATCCAGCCTTTATTTTGGCAGGAGCGGTGCTTGGTAGCGGTGAAGTGTAATGACCCAGTAATCTGCTCCTTACCACGGAGCTGGGAAGTGGAAAGTTTGCACCTTGTCAAATAAAAGGGGCTTTTAAAAACACTGAATACTTCGCCTTCCCTTTGTGTCTCTGCCCCGAGGCCGAGCCCCGGCGTCGCTTGGAGATGGGCAACCCGGGCTGCTGGAAGGGGGTTGGCGCTGGATGATCTGTCGGATCCTGTCCAGCCCAACCATTCCAGAGCTCTCTGGGCTCTCTATCCCCTCCGCAGGGGCAGGGGCAGGCTGGAGCTCGGCTACCGAGGGACGCTCCACACAAGGATTGCTAAACCGCCGCGCACTGTAATGTGTTATGACATAGATCAGCTGTTGTTTTCCAGTCTCAAAGGAAACCTTGTGGAATCTCATTCCTTTGACTGTATTAAATTAGCTGCAAATGTTGTCCTTTAAACACAAACTCAAGGCCCTTTCACTGGAAAATTGAACGCGGATGGCGAGGCCGGTGAAATCTCTTTAAAGCTATTGTTTCTTTGGAGATGTGGTTTACCTTTAGTGTTATAACAAAGTAAATTAATAAATGAAGGGGTAGGAGAATTGTTACTATAGCAATCCCCATGGAAACATCAAAAATGCCACAAACACTCATCCTCAGCCTCCAGCTCCTGGGAGAGCACGACTCAAGGTAGAACAAGGGGATGGCTCCTCTGAATTCAGCCAAATCTCTGTTCTCTTTAAACTGTGCTCCGGGAAAGGTAGTGTTCTCAAATAAAGGGGAATCACAGGAGAAATTCGGCTGGAAAAGCCCTCCCAGCCCATGCAGTCCACCTGTGCCTGATGCCCATGGTGTCTCCCAGCCCAGAGCACTGAGTGCCACATCCAGTCCTTCCTTGGGCACCTCCAGGAGTGGGGACTCTTTTCCTGCCAGACCTAGTGAGCGCGTTGCTTTGGGAAGTGTCTGTGTTGCCCCGGGCTCTGCCCCCCATGGTGACCCTCCACAGGGTTTCCCAAGCCCTCTGTTGAGAAACAGCTCCACAAACAGCAGCACAAGGCCTTGCCCTGGCGTTGGCACCCAGTTTGAATTTTTCCTCCATCCCCTCATGTCTGCAACATGAGAAGGCTCTGGAGCCATTCAGCTCTTGCCATGGCCACCCTTCCAAAGGGGGAGGAGGGAGCAGGTTTGACTACGGCATGAAAGAAAAAGGCACCTGTTGAAAGAGTTCCTGGTGGTTAAATCCTAACATTCTCCTCCAAAATTGATCTTGCTTTAGAAGAACTTCCTAGTGAATTGAATGCCATCGTCTTGAGCGGGGTGGAGCGATGGTCCCACACCTCTGGTGATCCTGCTGTGGCTTCCAAAGAGGGACACAGGGAATTCCTGTGTGGCTGTGAGGGTGGGGAGGGAATGGCACAGGCTGCCCAGAGAAGCTGTGTCTGCCCCATCCTGGGAAGTGTCCAAGGGCAGGTTGGAGCAACCTGGTCTATGCAAAGTGTCCCTGCCCATGGCAGGGGTAGAATGAGACGAGCTTTAAGGGCCCTTCCAAGCCTGGAACTGAGGTGCTCAAGGAGCAAAGGCAGCAGTGAGGTCAGGGCTGGAAAACAGCCACATTCCATGCTCAGCATCCGTCCGGGGATGAGTTTGGCTCCTAATCAGTGCTGACAATTAGGCCGTACAGTTAATATTTTTACAGCTGTTTTATTAATAACACATACAGAGCATGCAGCCAGGATTTGTTGGAGACACCTCAGGAAAACGAATGATGTAAATAACAGATGGATGTGGAATAGTCTCACAAACAGGCATCAAGATATTCCCATCTTGTTTAGAAGGAATTTAAATAGACAGATTGGAGATAAACAGGCAAACTGAGAAGAGGAAAGGGTGGGAATGGGGCTGGATAAACCACCAAGGTGTGTGGGGAGTCCCTCAAGTCCTCAGGATCATGCCATCCATACGGATGCTGATGTGCCCACCTGGAACAGCTGGTGGGAGCACAGAGGAGCCTTTCCCATGTGTCTCCCACCCCAGCTGGCCTGGTTTAACCTTTGCAGGATCTCACTCCCAGCTCCCCAGCCTGGAAATGGTTAATTAGGGCAATTTCAACACCCCTGAAATGATTTTGCCTTTAAATCTTAACTCTGCAATTCCATGGTTTCACTTCTCTGACTGTCTCAGAATTTTGGGGCAGAGCAATAAGAAGAAAGAAGGGGGATGTTACCTGGGAAAGGACTTGTTAGTGCATTTTGGGGGCAAACAGCTGCCAAATGTGTGCACAGCATGAGCTGGTAAACATCCCTGGTGGGTGACACACTAATGCTTTGCGTATGGAGGGTAAACGAAAATCGCCTGGCGCCAGTATCCAGTGAATCATAGGGATTTGTACTTGGATTTGTACCTTGGGATTTCCTCTGGAGCTTGGAGGGCTTGGAGACCTGGTGGTTAACAGCTGGAACTGGAAGTCCAAGATATCTGGAGGGCCTCGGGATAGACAGAGGGGTCTGGCCTGGAGAAGAGAAGGGCCTGGGGAGCCCTGAGAGCCCCTGGCAGTGCCTAAAGGGGCTCCAGGAGAGCAGCCTGTCCCTGGCACGGGCACAGCGTGTGGATGAGGCACTTGGGGACGTGGGTTGGTGGTGGCCTTGGCAGTGCTGGGAGGCTCAAGGCCTATTAGAAGGAAGGCCTATTCCAACCCCAGTGATTCCACGGTTCTATGATTCTAAAGGATTCTAGGATTCTATCCTGGCAATGTAACTGAATTTTGATAACTTTAGGCCACAGGCACAGAACCTCATGGAAGCCTCTCTCCAGGTGCAACAGGCAGGGATGGAGCTGCACACTGGCTCTCCCACCAGCAGCCACTCTGCTGGGTAAAGGGATAATCAGGCATTTCAGTGGAGATAGTTAAAGGATAAAGAGTAGGGGCAGAAAGTGTATGGAGCTCGGTTTGCAGAGCTCTACAGTACAGACGCCTTAACACATAAATTTAACAATTATTATTGTGTTGCCCTTTTCCAAGAAAGGGTAAAGGAGATTTGTAGGAGCACTTAACACATGTAAATCCTACCTCCTTAAAGCAAAGCACTGTGCTAAATGGGGCCATAAATATCAGGAGTATTCTGTCCTTTTGGAAATCATACCTTTTTTCTCCCTCCTCTCAATGCAATTAAACTGCGCCTTATTATAACACAACTCTTGGGAACCAGGCATTTAAGAAACTCCAAACAGGTGTTTACGGAGAAAGACAACGATCTTCCTTGGGTTAAACGGAAGTTGAAGGCAAAGGCAAGAGGCAGTTTGTGGAAAACAGGGCCTGAATCACAACTTGCTGTTGCTTTACCAAAAATGAGATCCAGTCTCCGCCTGTGGCATCTCCCACCCACTGGAAACGTTCACCTGGGGCGTCTCTTGAGTCCCTCAAAGAGCTGTGGCAGTGCAATCACTGAGGTTGGAAAAGACCTCAGGGATCATGGAGTGACCCAGCCCTACCTTGTCCCCCAGACCAGAGCACCGAGTGCCGTGTCCAGGTGTTCCTTGGAGGCCTGCAGGGATGGGGACAATTCCAGTGCCTGACCACCCCTTCCAGTCTCTCCATCCCAGAGCACCCACGGTGGTGGCTGCTTCCCAAGGGAGACACTGACCCTTCCCGTGGCTGGAGAGCTCCCAGCACAGCCCTGGTGATCCCACAGTGACCCCCCAGCCCACAGGCTGCAGGAGGAGTCCAACTGGGCTGTGTGCACAGCTTGTTTCCCCAGCTGCTCCTGCCAGGACACCTCTGGCACATTTCGGACGGTGAAAAGGTGCCTCGTGTGTAATTTATGTGTTATGATTAACCCACAGAGCTGCAGTTATAAACTAATGAGGCTGGACGGTCCTTAAATCCCGAATCCTGGCCCACTACTTTCTGGTTCCTGCTGTAACTCTGTGCTGTTGCATCACTGCCAATTTAGCCACACTTGTACCGGGACAGTGGTGGCGAAGGGAAGAACAAGAATCTTTGTGCATTTGGCTCATGTAATCAGATAATTATTTTTTAAGGAAGGAGCAGGAATGTTGAATGCATTTCCTCGCTTTTTTTCCATCTGTCGCGGCTGACGTGCAAGACTGGAGCTCTGCTAAGGAGCCGCTCTGCTGAGCCGCCGCATGATTAATATTTCAGGATTATTCGGGCCCCCGCTCTCGGCGTGGTGTCTGTTTGCAGGACATCTGGCTGCCACATGTGCCTCGTTAAGTTACACCTGTAAATCTGAGGTCAACCTGGAAGGGCCCAAGGAAAGGGCCAGGAGAAGGGGCTGTTAACAGTTCCAGATGTGGGCACAATAACCCTGCCCGGTGTAGGGTGTCAGGAAGCAGGGCGGGTGTTAATCACCCCTAAAACACCCCTGCACCAAGCATGGGTCTCACTGCGTCAGCCAGTGGCTGAAACAACCCACTGCAGAGCGCTCTGGAATGCCTCCCTGTGATCACACACATCGTGTGACCCAGCCTGGGTGTTTCGGGAGGGTTCAAAACCAGCCCAAACAGTTTGTATTCTGGATGAAAACCTCGCTGGGTTTTCCCCCCCTTGGCCACCCTGAGTCAATCCATCACGCAATGGAGCAAAGAGCAGGGGTTGGTGGTGGGGCCTCCCCAGCCCTCAGGACTAGCCAGGAGGGGCAGTTGCTTTCTGGGAGTGACTTTCTCACAGCCAGCCAGGAGAAAAGTCCAGGAAAAAGGTCACTGGCAGCAGCAGGCCGTGGGTGCCAGAGCCAGCTCCGACTGGGAGCACAGCTCTGCTGTAAGGACAGACCCCAACAGGGAAGCAGAGCCCCTGGACACAGGAAAAACGATCCCAGACATTCCCTGAAAGGGGAGGTTTTTAAGGAAATAGGGATACCTGCTTTCCTGGACCCCACAGCTCCCTCTGAGCTGAAGGGAGCTGTGTCTTCCAGCACAGGGATTTGTTGTTTCATTTCTTTGTTTGTTTCAGAAAACTCTTCCTGGAAAATCAGTTTCTTTTTTGACTTTCCCCTTTCTCCCCCTGCTCAGAGGCAGAATTAACAAATAGTTCATAAGGAATTTTCTGCCCTCCTTCCCCCAGTTACCAGGGAAACTCTCCAGAGACAGGAGCTGTGGGCTGGCCACATGTTGGGAAGTCGTGGATGCCTTAAGGTTTGTTCCACTGAACAAGGGAACAAGGAAGGAGTGTTTGAACTGGAATCCCCCAAGGTTTTGAGAAGCACCAGCAGCTTTTGGGGAACTCCAATTTTTCCAGCAGCTTGGTTTGTGCCACCCCATTTCTTTCTGCCTTTCCCAGAGGGTGGGTGATGGATTTCCCAGGCCCTTGCTCCTCCGAGACCTGGCTTCTAGCAGGTCAGGCCCAACCACGAAAACTCTGGTTTTCCAAAAGTTTTTAATTCTGCTTTTCTACTAGCCAGAGGAACAAGTACAACCCACCAGATTTGGAAGAGGGGACAACTACTGTTTAATTTTGCTGTTGCCATAGTGATTGATTAAAAAAAATAAAAGAACACCCTCAACTTGTAAATTCCAAATCCTAATTGTACTGACAACAATCTAAATGTGGCTGGAACAGTGAGTCACACTCCAGATTATGTGTCTCAAATAGGTTTTAATTTCAATCTAACAAGGTAGTTATTGTACAGTATGTTAATTCTGTATCATTTGATTAACAACAACGTGCTGCTGGAGCTTCAGCATGCCCGGTATTTAGTGAGATCTCTATCCATGGCAGAGATAAAGCCCCTGCCTCACTTGATGCTCATAATTAACATGGAATATGCATATGTGTCAGGGCACCCTCCCAGAGCCCACCCAAACCAGAGTTCCCAGGGTGCAGGCCCAGGGGGAAGCCACTGCCAGAGAAACCAGGGACATACCCAACCCAAAGGTGTTAATTTTCTAAGGAGGTGAACCCCCAGCTATTCCTGAGACAGTCCTCCAGCATCCAAGGCTCCTGATGGATGCTGGCTCTTCCTGGTGCTGGGAATGCTGTGACCCCCTGCACAGCCTGTTCATCTCTCCATGCTCACTGTGGCCTCCCTGGCACTTCCTTCCTGCCGGGAGAGTGCTCTGGAAACCAAGAAAGATGGGAATTCACAACGAAAATAGATAGTTTAATCCTGTAGTGCAGAGAGGCTTGTGCAGCCTTGGCTTATTCATTTTCACGTGTAATCCCATAAAAGCTTCTGTTCCTTAATCTTGGAGGCTGCCAAGGAATTCGAGGGCTCCTTCCAGCAGTGAGGTCAGTGCACAAAGCCTCAATAACGAGTCGGTGGGGACTCAGCCCTGGGATGCTTCCACGCCTGGCTCTGCTCCTTCCTCCCCGAGAACCCAGAGCATCCCACGGACCAGCTGCAGACACCCAAACCCCGGGGTTATCTGCAAGTCTCCGTCTGCCCCCAGAAACTGCTGGACACACAAGGAAAAGCACAGGAGGAGACTGGGAGCCATGCTGCAGCCAAGGCATCATCCCCGTGGCCACTTGGGACACAGTCCCAGAGGGAAAGTGGGACCATTCCCTCAGGAAACCTCAGAAACAATGGTGATTCCGTGGCAAGCAATGTCTGGATGAGTGAGGCAGCAGCAGGACACGGGGCTGGGCCCCGTGTCCCCCTATGGAGCAATACAGGGATTTATTGTAGGCAAGAGCCCTTTTAAACCCCCAACTGATTTCAAGTCATTTTGGATGGATATTTAGCTCTGAACAAATGGCATTTCCTTGTAAATCCATATTCCCAAGCCTGTGTACAAACACAGTTGAGCACCAAATCCCTTCGAGGTTTTGCCGCCAACACACATTTCCGAACTGAGGCACTTTGGGGTTTGACACTGGAAAAGGGGGGAAAACAGCTAAAAAAGACTGAGTTCTGGTGGTTTGCAGCACCAGTGCTGGTTCTGAAGTTGTTTTCCTGTGAATATAGATTACATTTTTTTACATGCCAAATAAACAAATGCATAAAGATGCATTATTTCATAAGCATAAAAAAAACCCTGCTGCAAGTATAGTGGTTTTAATTTGGTTTTATGATTACTTGTAATTAATTAGCATCAAAAGGAGATTATCAACGCAGCTAAAAATTGAAATTGTACCAGCCAGCAAAGGAGTGATTGCGCTGGTATCTTTGTATTGAGGTGGAAAAAAAGAAATCCTGTTTTTATTTTGCTTTGTAACTATGCTTAGGTTGAAGTGTCATAAACTAGTGGCAGCACAGCCTAAAAACTGAAAAAATGGCCCAAAAGAGAAATTATATCAATAGTTACGAGCTGTGCAGAGCCCATCCCACACACATAAATATTCAGGGTAGTCTGACTGATTCTTAAAGTTTCCAAAAGGCTTTTTAGAAACCATGTTTACACTTTATGGAGCAATTTATGGGGTGATAGGGATGTTCTCCTGAGGAAGCTGCTGTTCCTCCTGTGGAGCCAAAGCAAGGAGAAGTTTTGGGAGACATGGAAGGAGCCCAGGGATCCACCAGGGAAAACTCCAAGATGCCAATTGTCTACCCTTGTGGGAGGGTTGGAGGAGGTTCTACTCCAAAGACAGGCTTTAATTAAACCAAAACAACCCAAAAGCCGATGACACCTCCCAAGCCTTCTTAGGGATTTCCTGCCCTTCCACCACCTTCTGCCCTCCTGTTCCACCACTCCGGGCCCATCTGGCACTTGGACGCTCGTTGACATCCTGGTGTTCCAGGGGAATGAGGTCCTGCACCAAAGGCTGCTGAAATCCCACCTGGGAGTCTCCAAAGAACCCCCAGCACAGGAGCCCCATTTCAGGAGCACAGCAAGACCCCCAGGACTTTGAGCTGGAGATCTCTTGGCTTTCCGAGCCCAGCAAATCCTTGGCAAGGAGCAGCTTCTCTTGGAGACACATCCATAACTCCGTGAGTGCATCTCCCACTCTTCTCACCTGGAAAATTCCTGGCAGCCACCAGGGCTGCCAGCCCTCTTCCTAAGGAAAATGATCCCCAAGAAGCTTCTTTTAAATGCCACTTTTTCCTGTTAAATGCCAAATCTGGCGCCGCCTCATTAGTTATTAATGAAGCAACATATTTGTTCAAAATTGATGATTGTTGATCTGCTCCCATCATTGTATGAAATATTAACGCAGCGTTTGTACTTGCAACCATTTTGCAGACATTAGGCTGTGGATTTGCATATTCATGAGTGCTCATAAATGTTTAAGGAGACAGCCCAGAAAGCATGTCAGCTGTCAGCCAGCCAGTAAAAAGGCATATTTACTGGCTTAATAAGGACTGCAGTTTATAGGACAACACACAAGAAAACAAATTCCTTGGATCTCCGTTTCCCTGGCACAACCAGCTCCGGAAGCTTTTTCTCCTCTTGGTGTCCTGGAACTGAGGGAGCTTCAAAGCTGGCTGTGAGACTGGCCATGGAGCAGTTTGTGGTGCAACTGGGACACCCTGTTCTTCCCCTGCAGCATTCCAGGGGCTGCCTGGCCTTGTCACTGGGATATCTGTTTCCAGCAGGAGTTACGGGATGTCAGGACTCCGGCCCCACCTGGTCAGCCTGGGATAAGCTGTCATCACTACAGGGGTAGCCGTGGGGTCACACTGTCCCCACACACCCGTGGGAAGGGTCCCTGGGGGCCACCTACGCTCCTGCCAAATTCCATGGACAGTGGGAGTGGCTTGGCAGACCAGACCTTCTTGCTGTGGTACATGTGGCTAAGTGTGGGTGAGGGTATGCAGAGGTGGCAGTGTGTGAGTTCCGTGCCTAAGGCCAGCACAGTTGTCCCCTGCAGTGGCCCACAGAATGCTGCCACAGAGCCACAGAATGCTTTGGGATGGAAGACACTTAAGGCTCATCTTGTTCCACCCCCTTCCATGGGCAGGAACACCTTCCATAGCTCAGGTTATTCTAGCCTGGCCTTGGACACTCCTAGGGATGGGACAGCCACAGGGGCTCTGGGCAACCTGTGCCAGGGCCTCACCCCCTCAAAGCCAGGAATTCTTTCCTAATATCCCGTCTAACCTAAGCCGTTCCTGTGTCCTGTCCCTCCATCCCTTGTCCCCAGTCTCTCTCCACCTCTCCTGGAGCTCCTTTAGGCCCTGGAAGGGGCCCTCAAGTCTCTGTGGATTGTCCCCTTCTCCCGGGGCACACACCCAGCTCTCCCAGCCTGTTGCTCCAGATTAGTCTCAAACACCTTCTTTGGAAGCTCTTTATATTTACACAGTGGGGACGCAGGTGCTGGTGCTCCAGAGGGCTCAGATCCCATGCCCAGGGAACTGAGGGAGGGTGGGAAGGCAGAGCAGGGCTCCCATGGTGGGGCTGTGGGCTCCTGACTCAGGAAATGAGTGGAGATTTTGGAAACTGAGGCAGCTTTACTGCCCTGGTTAGAGCTCTGAAGGTACCACCACGGGCAGGAGAAACAGTGATGTTTACCACAGCTATATGGATCATAAAATGCTACATTAATGTTATTAAGTATATTTTCCTGCCTGTTAACTGTGTCTAAAGCAGGACAGTGATTCACAGGCAAGACAATAAAACTTTCCTTTTCTGCTTACTGGGATTTTTCCCTCTGCAGAGCATAAATCACATTTTGTGTGGAGTGCATCCTTGCTCAGAGTGCCCCGTGCTGCAATCGCACAGCCAAGCCAGTTATTTTAATCTCTGCTACTTTATAATAAATGCTTTTTATTGATTTTTGTTGTGCACTGCCACGAATTAAATAAACTATGTGCAGAGGCAGCCGAGAGGGAAAGGCTGAAGGAGAAAATGTGATCAGCATGTTTCAAAGTTAAAGGTGGAAACACATGGTTGGCACTTTCCTTGGTCAGCAGCTCCCCGGGAGCACCAGGAAAGGGAGTGAACGTGCTGTACGTGTGATTCTTTCCTCTTAAAGTCCCAGATCTGGGAGGAATCTGCAGGAGGGAAGAATGTGATATACAGAATCATCGAATCCCAGATGGATTGGGTTGGAAGGGATCTTAAAGCTCATCTCGTTCCACCCCCCACGGGCAGGAAGGTTCCACCAGCCCAGGTCACACATTGCAGGGATATCATTTGAAATCTAATTAAAAAAGAAAAAAAAAAAAAAAAGGAAACATTTTCCTTGAATAACCAGCTCCTGGCAAACTGAGATTATCCAGCTGGACAGTGCCCTGCAGTGGTAAATCCCCCGCCACAGCTGGCAGGGGCTGCCTGGGGGGCCCTGCACGAGCCGACGCTGCCTTCATCCCTTCTCCACGGCAGCCTGCTGCCCAAGCTCCTCTTCCCTCATGCAGAGCTGCCATCCCGCTGCCTGTCGCTTTGCCAAGGCCTCCGGGACATGGGAACAACTGTTTGCTTGGCCTTTGGCAGCCCCGCCTCCCCCGGGTCCGGCCCGGAGCCCCGGCAGCCCCGCGGCGCCGGGCTCTGGTTTCGCGGAGCCCTGTCCCTGCCGGTGAACCCCGGGAATGACTTGTCGCGGGGCCGCCGCAGTTCCAACACTTCCCTGCGCTCCTCAGGCTGATTTCTTTGGGGTGTTATAACTCGGAGCTGCTCCATTAAGTAGCAAACAAAGTAGAGCCGGATCCGGTAGGCTCAGCTTGAGGCTGGGCTTTCACACAACCTGCTCGATCGGGAAGAATGCTGTGCCCTTGTCACACGGCTCCGACTGGCGCCTGGGAAGTCGGGAATCCATCGATTCCTGCATAATAGGGACTCACACTGCCTTTGCACAACAGCAGGTTTCACACCCCAAAATAACCTGGCAAAAAAACCCGCAGCAGTTTTCCTGCTGGTTTAGCCGGGAAATGTGTTACTACTCCAGGTAATGTGGTGCTTATTACACAATTACCTCAAGTGCTTGACAATGCATTAATTGCTGCTTGATTCAAACATTTCCCGGGGAGGAACCAAACTATGTCATTGTGACAAATTACGAGTCAATAACCGGGTTCCAAGGGAGAGAAGAAGCCAGAGACCTCTTCGTTGAGGGCACCAGACCGTGGCTTGGTGAAAGCCTGAGCAGCAGTTTTGGATGCACGAGCCCTGATTCCCGGGGCGGAGACGAGGGAGGAAGCACAACGTAGAGCCGATCCTCCTTAGCATTCAAAATGCTAATCACAGGCTCACGAAGTCGTTTAGGTTGAAAAGCACCTTCACAAGATCATCTCCAGCCCAGTAGATTCCATAATTCCATGACTTTATAGCGTTATTGTGGTATTATTTACAAAATATGTATTGATATGATTAGAGTTACTTATTCCATAGTCACAAACATGATTTAGATTTATACATTTGACCACTTATTTCGGCTTCTGGACCAAAGTTGCAGAAATACCCAGCATCCTGTGGAGCAACAGTACAGTGTAGGCTCCATCCTTCCTTTCCTGTGGTCTTCTCCTGTGTATCCAGGTGAGGCAATTTGCTTCTTCACGGGGCTATTTGCAACCAAATTTTCCTCAAAAAAGAGCTCAGAATCCATAGAAAGAGATGGAGGTGAAGCCCTGCAAAATTAAAACATTCCCCAAGTGAGGTAAGCCTGGATCTTCCCAAGGACTTGCTCTCTGGGCGCTGCCTCCACAATGCCATAAACTCTTCCCAAACCCTGCAAAGAGAGAGGGGCACCCAAAGCCTGTCCTGGCAGGTGTGTGCTCCACACATTCCACTCTGCTGGATTCCCCCTGAGCTGCTGGAATTACCTGCCAGGACAGGCTAACCGTCTTTGGGGGTTGTCCCAGTCCCAGCTCAGCTCCCCTATCCCGCTGCCTCTGGAGCTTCAGCTCCTTGTTTCCCTCCAGCAGAGCTCTGGGAAAGTGCCACCTCTGGTGCGTTTGTAACACCGATTCAGGCTGACTCAGGACCTTGGGCATAGCCATAAAGCGTTCACTTGTGAAACCCAACTGGGACAGACACAGTTTTCCCCGGAGAAAAATTCCCCTGTAGAACAATAGGGCAGGGAAAACTCTCCACCTCCGGCCCTGCTCCTGCGGGCTGTTGCATCCCCTTTTCCCGGCTGCTCCCAGCCCCGGGCCCTGCCCAGCGCTGCAGCTGCCCGTGGCGGGGCAGGGGCGGTGCTGGGACCCCAGGGGTGACACCCCAGGGGTGACACTACCGGACGGAGCAGTGGCCGCTCCGGGGTCAGCTGCCGACGTTCCGTTGGGCTCCGCAGGGAGAGGATTTTGCCCGAGGTGGCTGCAGATGTTCATGGAGATGCCCCAAGGGCCTGCAGATCACCGTGGCTCCATTCCTACACTCCGCTCTTCCTTCTGCCTCGCTGCCCGGCAGGCAGCGCCGGGAAATGCTCGTGGGTGCGCGTCTGCTGGGCAGGGCTGCGAGGGCAGCTTTGGGACCGGGGCCGTGACGAGGTGCCGGCGCTCGGGAGCCGTGAGTTGGGGCCCCGTGGGTTGGGGCCAGTCTGCCCCTGCGGTGGCGCTGGGGCAGGAGGAGCCTCAGGGGAGGGCAGCGGTTTGGGCTTGGACACCAACCTGTGATCAGCAGACCACGCGCGGAGCTCCTCCCGCCCACCCAGCCCCCGGCATCCTTCATGCTCCGGGAAACCTTCAGCTCCGCGGCTCTGGGAGGGCTAAGGGCTGCTTTCTCAGCACCTGAGAGAATTCCAAGGTGGATTCACGACCTGCAACCCCGGGTCACGAAGATTTTCTTCCAGCAGAGAATTCCTCACGCAGAGAAATGTTTCGTCTTCCAGGAAGTTCTGTGACTGTGTGTAAACAGTTCCAGATACCAAAACGCACCTGTCCCTCCTCTCTCCTCTTGTCCTGCTCTGTCCCTCAGTGTCAGTGTCCACAAGTCCTGGAATCATAATTTCCTCATTCTGTAAGTTCCCTGGCAGCCGCAGCCTCATCTCTCCAGCTCTAATTCCACACTATCAGCCAGTGCCTGGGTCTGCATCCCACCCTTCAGGGAGGAATATATTTGGGATAAAACCCCTTGCACCGAAATGCCCCACTGGAAAAATGGCTGGTGGGGAAACCGCTCCAAGGGGATGGAGCCTGAAATTCCCGGGGCTCATACACACAAGGAATCCTCCCCATCCAGACTTTATCTAATAAGCAGAAGGCATTAATCAGGAGTTGAGGTCTGCAAATATTTGCCTGTTTCCATAGCGATGGGGGAGCCCACACACACAATAATACCTTTTCCCACATGCGTTATCATCGCTTCCTAATAATATAATCACAAAGCCACTGCTCAGGCGGGGCCAGGGGGAGAATAAACACCATTAATTAACAGAGTTATAAACTAGAGGAGGAGGAGGAGGTGGCAAAGGAGGAATCGAGTGTAAGATGCGTGTTGGAGCAGAAGACGGTGGTTTGGGCCTGTCTCGTTTCACAAGGAAACTTCACAAACTCTTAATTATCTCCCCAAATACTCCCTGTCTTCTTCCAAAAATAAAACTTCTGACAACTGTTCAAACCACGCCACGCTCTCACCCACCAAACACACATTTCTGTAAAAATATAAAGCCATGGCTGGGAAGTGTCAGAGTCATTTATTTGAAGGAGAAAAAGTGAGACTTTTGGCATCGCTTGCAAAATCAGACGACGTGTTGTCTCCCAAAGAGGACACGGATTGTCTGGAGCTGCAGGGAATGTGGCACATGACAGGAGAGTGACACTTGGCCAGGCTCTGAATGAGTGATGTCACTGCACAGCACACAGAGCCACAGTTGTCGGAGAGGATCACTCCTGGGATTTCCAAATCCTGCCACTGAGGTGGGAAGTGCAGCCTGCCCGAGGTGTTTCACGGGAATGGAGCATCCAAAGCCAGAGGGATTTCTGGAATTCAGCCTGGCTTTGCTCGTTCCTCATTCCTTACTTCTAAATCAAAATTTGTTAAGAGAGACATGGACTTTGGTCTGTGAAGCAGCAAAGTTTAAAGGCTGGCTTTGGTTTCTGAGGATCAGCAGGACCCAGAGGAATCAGCTCTGAGATTCCAAGGTGAAAACAGTGTCCCTGTCCCAGAATGCCCATGGCAGCTGGATAGCTGGGTAGCTGGATAATTGGATAGCTAGATAACTGGATACCTGGATGGCTGGATAACTAGATAACTGGATAGCTGGATACCTGGACAGCTGGATAACTGGATAGCTGGATGGCTGGGTAGCTGGATAACTGGATACCTGGATAATTGGATAGCTGGATAACTGGATACCTGGATAATTGGATAGCTGGATAACTGGATACCTGGATAATTGGATAGCTGGATAACTGGATAACTGGATGGCTGGATAGCTGGATAGTTGGGAGCAGCCATCCCTGCTTTCTAAACCAGTCCCATGGCCAGAAGGACGGCGCAGGAGATGGGCTGCACCACTCCCCAGTGCTTCTGCCATCTGAGGGATGTGGATTTGGTTGATGACAACCTCATTATGGCCCATAATTGCAATGCCATCTCCTCGTAAACACTGGGTTAAAAACTCCTGGAAGATGCTCGTTCCCCTCATTATTAATTAGCACGTGTCCACTCCGCCAGATCCGCAGCCCAAACTTCATTTGTTATGTGCAGCCAAATGCATGAGTAGCTTTTGAGTAATTATTTTCCAACATCATCTAATACCTCTCTGCACATCAATTAAAAATCCTCTTAACAAGGAACTGCATTTTGTTGGAGATCAAATGCCTTGTCCAAAGCTGTATCAATCATGTAGAGCTAATTAGTGGGTCTGCTTTATATCATTTGTTTTACTTTATTATTCTATTATACACTTCCTAATGAAACCAATTGAACAATTTTGAAATCTTTGTTCAATTAATTGAAGGCTTAGAGGCCAGATACCAGGGTTTTTTTGCTTTAAAAAGCACAGATGTAAAAGGAAATAAAAATCCCAACATGATTTATATCTATTTATTTTATATGGTAAAGGGTTTATCACTATTTTTACATCACTTGCAACCCTGGGAGCTCAGCAGACTCTGGGAGCCCTTTGGTCAGTCAGCTGATATTAAAGGGCTGAAAGGATGGGAGAAGATCTATGGGAGCTGATCTGGGCCCCTCATTGACCTAAATGATCCTGTGGTCCTGTGATCCTCAAAGTGTACCAGTGTTTCCTCCTTTTACCCATTTCCACACTGCTTTTCCACTGTCCAAATGGCCCAAGTCTCCCGGTATCTCTAGGAGGACACATCATATGTGGCAAAGCATATCTTAATTAATGTACAATCAGAGTAGTTCATGCTGGTAAAGTAGAACTAATTTTCTGCAGCCAGGCTGTCTGTGCGGCCCCTCTGCAGCAAAGTGAATGCTTTTTAGCTAAATAAAACTGACAAATCAGCAGATGCTTAGGGGCTTGCAGCAAATGGACTGTGTTTCCTTTTTCATATGGATAAGGAGGGTAAAAATAAGAATGACTTTCACATGCCGTCAGATTGTGCCGGAGAAATCAAGGGATATTATAGAAGCATTGGAGCAGAGGGAATTCAGATTTAGACCTCTAGAAATCTGGGTTTGGAGCTGAGTTTCTACTTCTTGTTAATATAAAAAAATATTGCTTGCATTTGCTACAGGCTGGATTTAAAGGCACAGGTCTGTCACCAAGGCTGCTCCAACACCCAGGAGCAGGAGCCTCCTGTGCTTCTATCCCTCTGGGATATACAGGTATTCAGTGGGATGTCTCCCCCATCCCCAGCAGGGTTGGGAGAGGCTGGATATGTGCCAAGCTCAGGGATGGATGTATGGTGGGATCCCAGAGCTGACTCTGGGCTCCAGACTCTCTGAATCAGAATTGTGGAATGGGTTGGGCTGGAAGGGGCCTTAAATCTCATCCAGTCCAGTCATTTTCTGGGCAGGGACACCTTCCACAGCCCAGGCTGCTTCAAGGCTTGGTCTCTGAACATAAAGAGACCCCCAGAGGAGTGGCAGAAAATGACTGGGAATACTTCTGGGTTCCCAGGGAATAATCAAGGAATTCAGGCTCTATTTTACGGTGCAAGCAGGTCCCACTGAGCTCCATCTGTAGCAGATGTGGTGGAGCTGCCCCCAAGGGCATCCCGCTCTACCTGGACACGGGTGGTCACACCTTTGATGTCCAGTGCCCAGGTGGGAAGGGCCTCTGGAATAGGGACATTTGGGAGCCATTAAGATCCCTCGCTCCTTCACGGCCTGTTTCCCATTTCTCCTGTCCAAGGGGAGTGGGGGATGCATCCTTTTCAGATTATCCTAGCATCCTGTTTGGGAAGTTTGTGCCAGAAAGAGCAGCTCCATTTCACATCCAGCCATGAAGCAAAACCAGACACATACAGACCCCGGGACCTCTCAGTGTCACAGGAGACCTGGTGCTCCCTTGGCTTTGGGGCCTTGTTCGTTTCGAAGCTTAGGAAGAGTCACAGGGAAAAAATTCCCTATAATTAGTGAAGTGCTAAGCTGATGTGAGTGGGAGGAAAAGCAGGGAAAAGCGGTTAAGGCCGGTTTGGAATTCTACAGAGTTTAATTATCTTGTGGGGTAATGGAAACAGCCCTTGAGAGGGTGGAAATCCCTTTCACACCTGGATTTGAGCCGGAGGAGCAGCGGTTCCCCAGACTGCCTCTACGTGGAAAACAAGGGGCAGAGCAGGAAGTTCATGGAGACCCGGGTAGCCTGGGCTGTGGAAGGGGTCCCTGCTGGGGCAGGCGTTGGAAGGACGTGGCCATTCCACACCCCACACCCCTGGCCAGCTGCAGCCTGGCCTCAGGAGCACTGGAGCCTTCCTAGAGTTACGTTTTCCCTGGGAATGCTGTGGCAGTTAAATTTCCTCTGCTGGAGAGCCACCAAAGCCCTTGGGAATCTTGGAGGGTGCAGCTGGAGCTCCTGTCCTTTAGCTGAGCTCCTTCCTCTTTGTCTGAGAGTCTGCAAAGCAGCGCCGTGCAGACACTGCACTGGGAGTTTTACACTTCCCCCTAAGCATGTGGAGCTGTATCCATCTCTTACAGCAGGGATTGAGTTGGCACCCAGGACTCCAGTTTCCCAAGGGAAAAATGCTGCATATTTTCATTTAAACAAGCAATGCTCTAGTTTAATTAACATGAGGACAAGCCCCGGGCTGTGGGTGCTGATTCCCTGCCTGGATCTCTGCACCTGAGCAGGGACAGACTTTAAAAAGAAGCCTAAAAAACAGATCTCACACACCCAGAGCCCTGAATCGAAGCTCACTTGTGTCCTGAGGGCTCTTACTCAGCCTGCAGAGCATTGGAGCCACATTTCCAGTCCCAAAATAGGGCTTAAGTAGGACAGGAGTGTTCATAACCTTGTGCTGGCCACAGCGCGGGCATGTTTTCAGCTCAAGTGAACATTGAATTCTTGCTGAAATCCTCTTGGCACTGAGCCTGGCTCAGAGCTTGGTGAAGGGACACTGGGTACAACATCCAGGAGCCAGAGTGTGCCCTGGATGAACCACACGGAGCACACGAGCTCCATCCCAGGTGAGACATCCTGGGCACCTCTCAGGACATGGATATAGAGAAGGGTCTCTATTTTTCCCATGTTCCCTCTCTGAAAATTAATGTACTGGAAAGGAAATGCACCCCTGTCCTCGTTTTTTGGGGGGAGGCACCAGCTTGTGATGTCCTGACAATCCCTCCATCCAAACACAGAGCAACGGTTCCCCCTCCTGCCCCGGTCCTGCTCCACACAGCCCAGATCTTCTCCTGCCCCTCAGCCGGAGCACGAGAGAACAGCCATCTGGAAATTAATTTGGAACAAAGTGTAAAGAGAGAATATTTTTGTGATCTAATTCTTTCGGTGCCATTATTTAATTTCTGCGCACAAAGCAAGGAACGCAGAGACAGATGCGCGGGAGCTCGAGAGGCAGCGAGGACATTGTTCTGCTCTCCTCCTCTAAAGAGCCAATTATTCTCCTCTAAGTCCTTTAGTTTCGGGGGCTGACGGAGTAGTTTAAGGGATAAAAGTATTAGCCTTTCATCTGGAGAATTCAAGTGCCAGTCCTCCAGGCAGACCAAAGCAAAATGAAGTGGGTTGGCTTATTTTCCCTCCTTAATGCATTATTATATAATGGTATTATTAAACATTAGTGAATAGAGAATTAAAATTTGCAGCATTGACAGCTGATTAATTTTTGTTTAAGCAAAAAAAATTTTCACTCATCATCAGAAATATAAATTAAATCCTTGAGGAGAACTATGCAAGGAAAATCACAATGGTTGCTGTTTTCAATAAGTCCAATACTCCTTTCTGTAGTTCTGCATCCGGGGGAGTTTTCTTTTGGCTGCCGAGTATCATACAGATTTGGGGCTTTGCAGTAAGGTAATTGGAGGTGCCCTGACCTGAGATCCCATCACAGCAGGTGCCAAATAGCTCCTGAACACCTGGAAACACCTGTTTCCCACAGCAGTGCCCAGCACTGAGCCCCAGCCTCTGGCACACCCATACTTACGCACACTCTTCCATACTCTTCCACACTACCAGGTGATGGACAGCCTCAGGAATAACAGAGAAAGACTGCAGAGATCCAAACAGCAGCAAAATTGTGGGAATGTGGTTTATGAAGTGGTCATGTCCCAGACAACAGTGTTTCCTGGAGGGAGTGTCTGACCATATCCCTGCTCAACACGATAATGGCTTTAGGTCACTTTAGCTCTCAGAACATCAAGTCATTTCCCACTAATGCCACTTTAATTCCAGATGTAACTGTTTCTACAATGGCTTAATTTACCTGACTAGTTCTAAATTCCCACCTTCTACTCATCCCTCTTAACTTTCCCACATGACCTGGTGGAGAAGGTCTCACCATCGAGTCATAGAAAGGTTTGGGTTAGAAAAGGCTTGAGACCTATCAGATATAAAGATTCCCTTCAGATCTCGAGTAACAGGTTTATTAAGCAGTGCCCTTGGTTTTGCTGCAGCTCCCGGTCCATATTCCCTGCCGGAGAGAACATCAGCAGCTCCTGTGGCAGCGGTGTCATTGTGCTGACTACACACAAGTTTAATGATTTCCATCCATCTCGGGGAGCCCGGGAGCCGCTCCTGGCATGACACACCTATGCCTGAGACGGAGCAATTGCTGCGTCCTTCCCGCTCCGCTCCAGCTGCTGCAGGCCGGCCCTAATAAAGATGCATGGCCGCGCTGGCATCCAGCTGCGCCCCGATCCCGCTGCTGGGCGTGGCCCACGCCGCTCGTAACCCCTTCTGCTCCATCCCCCAGCCCAAAGTCCCTCTCGGTTGAGCAAGGGCGTTTTGGAATTCATATTGTACAGGGAATACAGGGAATCATATTGTTTGTTATTGTTGCACTGGATCGTGGAATGTGTTATATTCCCCTCATGGGGAGTGAGCCACAGGAGAGTTCAACCAGTTGTAGTTCCATCACTCCTGGATCAGGGATGGGTTCAGGCCAGAGAGCCACAGAATCCCAGAGTGGTTTGGGCTGGACAGGATTTTAAGGATCAGCTTGTTCCCACCCTGTGCCACGGGCAGAGACACCTTCCACGGGATAAGGTTGTTCCAAGCCCTGTCCAGCCTGGCCTGGAACACTTCCAGGGATGTCTCTGCCCATGGCAGGGGGATGGAACAGGTGATGTGTAAAGGTCCCTTCCAGAATGGTCCCAGACCATTCTGGGATTTACTGGTATTCTTTGGAAATGCTCCCACAGGGAAAAATTCCCTGAGGCAGAAACAAGGGATGGTAATTCAAGGCATCCAGAACTCAGCAGGATCCTTCTCAGAAACTAATTTGACCCCAAATTCCTAAGTTTTTACTCACTTGGACCCTCCTGCACCTCCCCAGGAGACCCTGAGTGCTCCCAGCCACCATATGGGGAAATACAAAATCCCATAGAAATTCTGGGGAGAAAAGAGATAGTTCTGCAGCACCTTCCAGCTCTCCACATGGACTCGGGAATCTGAGGGATTAGGGGTGGCTTAGCCCTATAAGCCCAGCACAGGCTGCTACCAACTGCACTTCAAACTCCTAATTTCCCAAAATCTCCATATTACCCGGTCAAGATCTTTAAGCAACCAGCAGATTTTCCCAGATTGTTGCCCAGAGCTGTTAATCCCACATTTCATCCTTTCCTGAGGGTTTTGCAGAGGCTGAGAAATGTAATCCTAATTTAATCCTGACTCTGGAAACCACTGGGGAAGGTGGAGGGGCAGATCCAGAGGAGAAGATCCCCACGGGTAATGAGGCACAGCCAAGGGGTTCAGCGTAAAAAGGCTTCCCAGAATTCCCCTTTGTATTCCCAAAGTAAAGAGTGACCCCACAGCCCTGCCAGGGGGAAAGGCCACAGAAGATCTGAGGGACACTGAGGGATTTATGCCTGGGGCATTCTGTGGTGGGGTGGGATGAGAGATGCCAGGGAAGCTGGAAGGTGAGCGGACAGCTGGGATATTGCTGAGAACAGTCTTTGAGGCAGCACAAGTCATTCAGTCACTGACCCGAGCTGATGCCAAAGTAAATATTTTCAGATCCCCACGGGCCTGACATACCCTGGATATTCCAATAACTTTTATTCTCCTTGTGACCCCCTACATCTGTCCTTTGCACTGAAAATTCATCCCTTCTTGGCGGGGGGAAATGGATCAGGATTGAGAAAACACTGTATCGGGAGCGGATCCTGGTGGGCCCTTCCCAGCTCAGGCTATTCCATGATTCTGTGACCTTCCCTCACTCATGCAGAGAACAATTCCTCCGGCAGCATTTGTATCCACGCAAATTCCACTGCTATTTACTCCTCTCTGCACTGAGTAACCCACATTGTCCCGTGTGTCCTCCCCTCCTGAGCCAGCTCAGCTCCTGCCTGTGCTGGGCTGCCTCTGGCCCCACTGGGAGCATGGATCCCAAATCCCACATCCCGCTGTTCCCCGACCAGCTGCAGCCAGCCAGGATAATGTGCTGCTTCCAGCACAGAGCATTTGTCCTGTTTATTTTTCCACTGAAAGGGGGGGAAAGCTTTCCCTTTCCCTGCTTATTTAGGCTGCAAATTCAGAATGTTTCACTATTGCTATTACTCATTTAAGCTGCTTCAGGTGTTGGTAACAGGATAAGGGTGATCAGATGTGGATAAAGGGTTAAGGGTGATCAGGTATTGATAAAAGGCTAATGGTGATCAGGTGTGGATAAAAGGTTAAGGCTGATGAGGTGCTGATAATGAGATAAGAGTGATCAGGTGTGGATAAAGGGTTAAGGGTGATCAGGTGCTGATAATGGGGTAAGGCTGATCAGGTATTGACAGGTGTTTCTGGGTTTGTGGGGGGTTTTTTAGCCCAGAAAAAGCAGTAAATGGAAATGTGACATCCCAAAAAGCAAGTGGAGAGAGGAACCCGAAGGCCTGAGCCTCCAACCCACTTATTAGAACCAGGATTTACTGTGACTTTGTGCAGTGGGGGATTAGTGGAATGAATCACCTTACTTCCCCTTAAGATTTGCCTGGGCCTGTGATTTGTGCCTGCTAAGCCGGTATAATGATGAACAATCCTTTTTATTAATGTGGCTAAAAATAGCAACTGCAGCAAGACCTTACATAAACCAGGAGTAACACGTGCCAACTCCTGCCCAAATCCCTGGCGAGCTGTCTCAGTCTGGGAGATGTTGGCATCACACAAGTTGACTATTTTGAGAAAATAGCAAAACACAGGATAAAGCTACTGTGGTGCTGCGCTCAAAGCACAAGGTCATGACTTCCCTTAGCATGTTTTTCCCACAAGATAATGGAGTGGGTTTGGGGCCATGTGGACGGAGGAGCAACACGTGCATGTGGGCACTGATACACCTCCACAAATTCACACAAATTCATCCCCACAAACACACACGCAAATACACACACACACAAATACCCCCATAAATACACACACAAACATTCCTGTCAGGAGGAGAGGTGGGGACACCCCATATCCCACCACCAGAACTCTACTCCCCTCTTTTACTCCAGTATTGTGATTTCATCCCAGTTTTACTCCTCAACTTCTCAGTCTCCCTCTTCCCTCTCATGCAATGATGACAACTCCAACACTCCACTGGCTGCTTCCTCACTTCCTCCTCTTTTTCCTTGAGCTTTAAGGGGACATGAGGCACTCTGGGGCCCCATTTGCATGTGGCCTTGGAGTTCATCTCGTGGATGCCTTGGAGTTCACATCTCTGAAACACCACATTATCCCCTTCCCACACGGGCTTTGGCACCTCCAGCTCTGCCTGGAATAAAACAGGTGGATAAACAGAAGAGGGGCTTGTGCCATTCCTGAGAGAAACAGAGCAGATTAACAGCAGAGAGAACTCCCAGCACTAGGGAAATCCTTCCTCAGAGAGCTCTGGGAGCCGCCTGTGAGCTCTGCCTGCCTGACCTGGCTCTGGACTGCTCAGAACCCTGGAGCCTTATCAGCCTCAACAGTCCCTGCCCAGGCCTCGCCTGCTGGTGCCGCATCGGAGCCCAAATTAGCAGCGCAATCAGGAGCTGGGGAACGGGAGCCTCCTCCAAGCTGTCAAGTGCATTTGGCTGGCTGATTAATTGGCAGAGCCGTGGCCAAGCCCTGGGTCCTGCTAAAGGCCAGGCCCCTTGAACTGCACCTGGCGCGGCTGATTGCGGGGCTGGATGGGGGCTGGATGGCTCCAGGCACCCGCCTCACCCCCGCCCTCCGCTCCCGGGCAGCTGCTGAGCTGCTCGAGAGACCCAAGCCAGCTCGGCCAGGAACTCCAACTTCTGCCTGCATCTCAGGATCTGAGCGGGACGTGGAAGCGATATTTCAGGGTCTTGAGGGGAGCTGTGAGAATCAGACATGGTTCTGTGTCCCTTGTGTTTGGTTGCCTGCTGGGGGCCTGGGACAGCAGAGAGTGGGGTCTGTCCTGTCTGGGCCCTGCCAGGCTGTGAGTGCAGCAGAGAAGGAGGAAACCAAAACAAATTGGATTTTTGCCTGTCGGATGCAGCAGGAGCAGGGAAGGAAAAGAAACTTTCATTTTACTGTTTAATTTTTAGACGGAGACCAAGGTTAGAGGGGCAAACCCACGGGCAGCAAATTCTGGGATATTTGGTGTTACAGGGAGTGATTCACTAATGGGGAAAAATATGGAGAAATGTCACACTCAGAGCTCCCCAAAAACTGCAGCAATTCCAGGAGAACTGGCCAAGAGATACTCACAGAAATGTTCTGGGTGTGCAAACACTGAGTTCAGAGCTGATGTTTGGTGGCTGGTGCCCTTGCACATGACAGGCATTGGGATGAGATGGGCTTTAAGGTCTCTTCCAGCCCAAACCATTCCATGATTCCAGCTCCCAGCTGCCACAAAGCCAGGGCTGACTGCTTTGGTCCTGGTTCCCCATCTCTCACCTGTCAACAGGGAAGAGGGAAGGCTCATCCACTGCACTCCCAGGAAATGTTCTGCAGCAATTCCCTGCTCTCAGGAGGCTCAGACACTCCTGATTTCCCCAAGAACCCTTGGATTCTCCCAGCACACATGGGAGCTGGGGCTTTAAGAGCTGTTCCTAATATTGTGAGTCTTGCAATTAAGTTGGAAGGGCTGGAAACACTTGTGCTCTATAAATAGCTGCTCTGGGGAGCCCATATGCAGCTCCTGTACTTGAAACCTCGGGAGACACGGAGAAGGCAGTCCTGGGAAGTGTGAGCTGTTCATTAGTGTGGGAGCTGAGGGGAATCAGAATTCCTTGTGCTTTCCCCATCCAACTGCTCTGCTCCCACACGGAGGCTCCTCCCCTGATATGGGGACACCAGGTACCTGTGACACCTTCCAAGGGGAAAAGCAGTGGGAAAATGCAACACTTTCTCCCTGCTTTTTGTATTTAGTGTGGAGAAAACACTCCAAAATGCTTTGCAAAGCCAGAGGGGAAAGGTGGGACCCTCTGATCATCCCAGGTATAAATTGGCCTTTGTCCTTGTTTGTCCTTGACAGGGAGCTTCTTTTAAAATGGGGAGGTTTTTCCCTCAGAAAACAGTGACGGAATTGAATAACGTGGATGAGCACAGTGTGTGTTGGCTCCCCGGGGTTGGAGCATCTCTGACTGTCTCTGGAGCTGCAGCAGAATGAGCTGGGCTCAAAGGACACCAGCCCTCTGTGGACAAGGAGAAAATACGATCCAAAGGCTGCTTAGTGCTGTTGTTCTGGTTAGGAAGGGGGTGGAATCATAAAATCATAACCTCATGGGATGGGGCAGCCACAGCTTCTCTGGGAAACCTGTGCCAGGGCCTCACCACCTTCCCAGCCAGGAATTCCTTCCCAGTATTCCCCATCTGGCAGTGGGAAGCTATTTCCTGTGTCCTGTCGCTCCCAGGCCCTCATCCCAAGTCCCACCACAGTGTTCCTGGAGCCCCTTTAGGCCCTGGAAGGGGCTCTGAGGTCTCCCTGGAGCCTCCTCCTCTCCAGCTGAACACCCCTAGCTCTCCCAGCCTGTGTGTCTGGGTAACATCATTCCTGCAGATATCTCCAAACCTCCCCTTCTGTTTGGAAGCTGCTTGGAGCTCCTTTGGGAGAGCTGCCTTGGGAGCTATGTAACAGCCCAGATAACCCCGTAGAGGAGAACGTGACCTAGAAGTCACTCCTGCTGGTAAGGAGCACGTCCTCCGTGTGTGCACTCAGCTACATTTCAGTGGTGCAGCAAGCAGAGAAACACGGAATGGAGAAGTTGGTCCTTTAAAAGTCAATTTCTGCGTGTGTTTAACCATAAAAGCAACATCTGCTCTGCTAAATGCAGGTGTTTTATATCCCTGTCATTAATTGGAGGGGACATTATGTCAGCGCACATCAACAGGAAAAGTTGGGGAAAGTGCCACTTATCTCTGGCGCTGTCATTAATCAGCTCCTTTCATCGGAGTGCCCACACTGCCACTGTCTGGGGCTCTGTCAGACCCCCTCGGTGCTTTCCTTCTCCTCTCCGGTGGTCTGGGGTTACACGTGTGGAGTTCCGAACACACGCAGTGGTCACCAAGGTGGAGGCCCTCACCAGGCAAACCCCACTCGGTTTGTGGAATACGGATTGTGGAATCCAGCCAGGGACTCCACCACAGCAATCTGGGACATGGAGACCATGGAATGGTTTGGGTTGGAAGCGATTTTAGGGATCATCTCACTCCAATCCCGTGCCATGTGGAAGGGGTACCTTCCACAGCTCAGGTTGTTCCAGGCGGGCCCTGGACACGCCCAGGGATGGGGCAGCCACAGCTGCTCTGGGCAGCCGGTGCCACCCTGGAAGAGGCTGTGCCCTGGAACACGTGGGTGCCCAGGGAACCCATCATTTCCCTGGACACTGGAGCAGGAGGAGGAGGAGCAGCTGTCCCCAGGGCTGCTGACCAAGGATCACCCCCTCCAGCGGGGCCATCCCTGACAGGATGGGGAGCGCACGTGGCAAACAGCCTGTCTGCACCCCAACCTGATAGGAACTGGGAGTCAAACAAATTGAGTGTGATAGAAAAAAAGTGAAGTCTTCAACAGATTTGCTTCCTGAGAATTACACCGAGTCAAGTATCTTATTAAGTTCAAGAGAATTACATTTTCCATGCTCCAGCAAGAGACAGGGGCCCTTTAGAAAATAATAATGAACTGCTTTTTTCCCTGCCTTCATTTACATACCTTTGATAAATTACTGTAACCAGATTAGGGAGATAAAATAACTAGTCTATTAATTACAATGATTATTATTTAATAGAAAATGGGATTGTGGGCGCTGTGGATGGGAAAAGGGAAGCTTAGCAATGCATTATATGGATGTGGTGGTTTATCTTTAAGAGTAAGATAAGTGTCCAGCTCTTTCTGCAATCTAAAGAATATGTTCATTACCTGGGCAAGATTTATAAGTATAATTGAGTGTAATATTTTAAAACTCTTTGCCTTATTTCACGGTGGACAAGGCAGGGCTTCTGCTGTAATTAAGCTAGCTAAATTCCTTCATGAAGTTGTCTAACGAGGGTCCCATTTGTGAGGAACACGTCTTTATTTTAACAGTTTGGGGGATTATATAATTACTGTCCTGCTTGAACTGAAGTGTGTGGGGGTGAAGCAATTTACATCTGTCTGTGCATTTTGTCTGTGTTTTATACAAAGCAAACCCCGTGTGTCAGCAGGACCAGGGCAGGGATTGTTCCTCTGTGCTCAGCACTGCTGAGGCCTCATCTGGAGTCCTGGGGGCAGTTCTGGGCTCCTCGGGATAAGAGAGGCATGCGGGGGCTGGAGCATGTGCGGGGCAGGGAACGGAGCTGGGAAGGGGCTGGAGCAGCAGGAAGGGCTGGGGAGGCTCAGCCTGGAGAAAAGGAGGCTCAGGGGGCACCTGATGGAGTCAGGGGGGGTCGGGCTCTGCTCCCAGGGAACAAGGGACAGGATGAGGGGAAACGACCTCAAGCTGTGCCAGGGGAGACTCAGGTTGGATATGAGGAAGAATTTCTCCCTGGAAAGGGTGGTCAGGCACTGGAAGGGGCTGCCCAGGGAGGTTTGGAGTCCCTACCCCTGGAGGTGTCCAAGGAAGGCCTGGCCGTGGCACAGTGCTCTGGGCTGTGAACAAGGTTGCATTGGGCACAGGGTGGGCTCCATTACTTTGGGGGTCTTTTCCAACCTCAGTGATCCTGGAATTCCATGATCCTGTGATCCTGTGATTCTGTGCTCTCACATCCATGGGCTGCACATCCCTTCTTCCCCCACCTCCTCTTGTTCCTCTCAGCACTTCACACACCATCAGCAGGACCCGCTCGTTCAAAAGAACTTTGCCCAAATAAGATTTGCCTGGAACAGAAGGAAAACAATAGAACAGGGAGCAGGAGGTAGCAGCATGTTCTGCAGGGTGCCTGGGCTCCCTGGGGCCAAGGAAGGGCCCGGGGATGGATGTGGGCACAGGGATGGATGCGGGCACGGGGAGGGGTCACTGCCGCAGCCGCTGTTCAGGGAGCGTCTGCCGCTCTCGGGTAGAGCCTTTACCTGCCACTGGAAAAGGGAATGAAAGATAAATGGCAACATCTGCGCCCGCACATGCGGTGGTGGCAGGGGAGGCTAAATGCTAAGTAGAGCACGAGACGTGTCTGGCAGAGGCACCTATGCATAAAATGAGCCTGCCCGCAGTGCCCGGAAGCTGTGTCCATCCCCGGCCTCCCGCAGCGCCCGCCCGCTCCCCCGGGAGCCTCCCGGGCCTCCCCAGCCCTCTGCTGCCTCCCTGCCTGCTGCCAAGGAGCTGTTGTCACCTTTCCCGGCGCTGGGCTCGTGTCTCACATCTCCCGTGCACACTCCGGACATCCATCATCCTGCGCAGCCCCGCGGCCGGAACTTCTCCCGGCATCTGTCAGCTCACGGGTTACATCTCGGATTTCTTTTTGGGCAGAACATGCCCCACGCTGGGAGTGCAGCCTCTTGATTTATAACCCCCCCCCCGCCGCCGCCCCTCGGTGGCTCTTTTTCCATCAGGTCGGGAAGCTGCTCTCCCGGCCCTTGGGTGAGCTGACGCGCGGGTGTTCTCAGCTTATCTGTCACATCTGCTTTCAGTCACACATCTGGCAGGCAGCAGACAGCCATTCCATCTATTTTCTCTAAGTGCTGCTGCCTTGCCTCAGCCGGAGGAAGGGGAGGTCATGCGGGAGCAGCTCCCCGACAGCCCCGAGATGGCTCAATGCGGCCGCATCACAACATCCATCAGAACTGCCAGGAATTAACTCTCTGGCCGCGTTGCCCTACAGCCCGTGCTTGGACCGGCGACCAGAGCGCCGGGATGCTGGGATAACCACAGCTGGATGGCAGCTGGATCACTGCTGCCCCCCAGCATGGGGCTGGTCCTCACAGGAATGCCGAGCTCCCAGCCTGGGCACCCTGAGCAGCCCCGACTCTCTGGGGAACAGAAACAACCACCTGCCAGGTATGATTACCTGGTATTTCCCACCAGAGACTGGATTCTCTGTTAAAGGGCACTGGAATTCCCTACATCAGGTACTGGAATGGCAATTAAATGCTATGCAGATTATTAAAATACTCTCGTGGCAATGGGGGGAAAAAAAGGATAACCTCAGACAGCCCCATCACAGAATGAGCTCATGAGCACAGTTTTGCTTTGGTTTGCCATTAACTGGAACAACTACCCTCTCTGCAACACTCACCTGCTCTCCCTCTGCCTGGCTGGAGCTGGGCACACTCCAGCTGGGTACTTGCTTTCACCCTTGTCCAGGAAAATGATGCAGAAAGGAAAGGATGGTGGCAGGATGGGGCTCCTAATTCTTTTTAGCCTAAAAAATAGTACATTTTGTTATTTATTTAAAACCACAGAAATAATATATATGGACTGAACGAGCTTGGAGTCTGCAATTTTCCCTTCCTTACTCATTCCTACATATGTGGCGGAGCCAGGCAGGATAAACTGGAAAACCACGTGAGAGAGAGCAGAGTAGTCCCTAAGCCCAGCAGGATTTAATAAGGATGAAGTTAATGCACTTAATAGGTTCTGCAATAGCTGAGCTGAACCCCTGTAATGTGCCATCCCTGCTTATGGATCAAACAGGGAGCCCTGACCCTCTTTCCCACTAACTGCATTTCACACACAACTTCCAACTCCAGAAATTCCTTCAAGGAATTGCTGATCAGTGCAATGCCACCAGAAATCAAGAGTAGTGGTGGTTAATAATAAACCAGGCAGTGTGGAAAGAACAGATTGCATTGGAATTACTGTTTTCCCTGAGATTTGGGGGCTGGGACGGGGTTGGTTTGGGTTCGTCGCTGTTGTTTTTAGCTTATGGATCCCAGCTGGGACTATAAATTGGGGTGTGTGGAGCTATTTTCCTGCCTGGTTGTGCATCCTTTGGGATGCTTTAGCACATAACAGCGTTGCTCACAGTCACAGAGTCACACACACAGGAAGTCCTGGCAAAAAGCTTTGTCCCTGTCCTGCTCCTGTGTTAAGGAGAGGTTTTCCATTAGAAAAGTGACACTGGGATGAGCTTTGCTGACTCCTTATGACCAGGTTAGAGCTGCTGCATGAGAACCACATCTTTTGCCACTCACAGGTATCCAGAGGGACAGCCCTCCCTGGCTGGGCCATTTTCCGTGGATGCCTCCCAGCCACAGACCAGGGCATGGAGGGAATACCTCGGGAATTATTTCACCAACAAAACCTCCTAGTGGTGGAATCCCAGAATCCCAGACTGGTTTGGGTGGGAAGGGACCGTAAGCCTCATCTCATTCTGTCCCTACCATGGGCAAGGACACCTCTCACTATCCCAGGTTGCTCCACCCTGGCCCTGGGCACTTCCAGGGGTGGGGAATCCATCACCGAATTCCAACTGCTACAGGGGTGATGGGACTTCTGCGGAGCTCCCAGCAGCCGAGGTCTGGCACCAGCGACAGGAATTTGGGCAATCCCAAAAATAGGGACACAAATTGAGGGGATCTAGGATTTACCTGTGCTTATCCTGAGGGTTAAATAAGATAATCCATCACATAAATCATATATAAAGACAAAACTGCCAGTTCTAGCATTTCCTTGGGGGCAGTAACGGGATTCCTCTCAGGAGATGTGATGTAAGAGCATCCAGTTACCTCGGGATCTCAAACAAACAGAAAATTGCCTGCTCTCATTAAGGAAAAGGGTGGAAATACGGAGGGGAAATGCTGAGAGAGAAGCGTGTGTGTGTGGTAGTTTATACCTCACTTTAACTAACAAGCCATGATCTTCTCCAGAACAGTAGATAAAACAGGAAATGAAATATAGGGCAATAATTGTGACACGGAGGCGAAGTCACTGCGTTTAATATATTCCTTTTGTGAGCAGATAGGCCATAACATGACAATAATGAAATATAAATGACCGACATAAAAAAAAAGATAAAATCAGGTAATTACCGAAGCGTCAGTTCTTTACAAAATAATTGGTAATGACCTTTGATAAAGAAATCACTTCTGTGATATTGCTGACAGCACCATTTCTGACTCCAGGAACACACAGCAGCTGGCTCGGAATCAGGGAAGTGGCTGCTGGGATGAGCCGGCACTGGGGCAAGGGGGGATTTGCCACCCTAAGTCTGCTTGTGGGGTGAGTGCAGTGGGACCCAAACCCAGCAAGTACTGGGGATGAGGCTCAGCTCCCTGTGGAACCTGTGCCAGGGGAGGCTTGGCTTCATTAGGAATAGGGCTCTTCCCCCAGAGGGTGGCTAGGCACTGACCAGACTCCCCAGGCTGGCCCTGACCCCTCCATCCCCACTGCCAGGGGGTCAGCCCTGCCTCCAAAGCACCATGTCGAGGGGTGGGATGGCACTTCCACGTGCCTGGCCCTCCTGGATGATCCCTGGCAGCAGGAGCTCCTGCGGGACCCCAACTTGCTCCGGGCAGGCTGGAGCACGAGCTCAGACGGAAATGACTTGTGATTGCTCCCAATCTGGCTGAGGCTGCAAACAAAAGGCTGCAAATGTTGCATGCAGGCTCTCCCTGTGCATGCTGCCCCCGGAAAAACTTGGGAGGAGTGAAGGCATGGGGAGGAGGAGGTGGCAGGAGCATCCCAAAGGAGCTGCCCAGCATGGAGGAGCGACAGGGCCCCGCTGCAGGCAGCCCCTCTGCAACGGCAGAGCTGCTCCCCGGGCTTCATTCCTGATCATACTGATCATCTCAATGGGAAAACAACGGAATAGGTGGTTGCTCAAGGGGATCCAGAATACCTCCATCTCAGGAGGAACAAACCATGGAGACCCCACACTCCTGTGGCAAAGCGAGGGCAGCAGTGAGGCTCAGAGGTCGAGGCGATGGTGATCCCTTGGAGGAGCAGTGTGGGGATCACATCCCTCACGGAACGTGAGAGCCGCATGAACATCAGAAAAATCAGGCTAGATTTCCCCAGGTTAGCAAATGAACCAAAATTACATTATGGACAAGTTTATGCCCAACGTGTGTCCTCTGCCCTGTGTCTCTTGACGAGGACTCCCAGGACGGCCAGGCTGGCTGGTGAGGCTGCACTTCCCACCGGGAATCCCAGCAGAGCCGGTTCAGGAGATGGAATTGTGCCACAAGGCTGAGGAACAGCTGTCGAGAGAAGCAACACGACAAGATCAGCACGTTGTCTGGAACAGGGAGGGGGAGCAAAAAGAACCCTCCGAATGTCCCAGCCTCTGCTGGAGCCGCGTTCCCAGCACCAAATCGCACGGCTCGACGTGACAAACCTTGCAGCACTCCCACTCCCCTTCCCTTCCCCCAGCCTCAAGGAGGGAGAAAGGATCTTCACACTTTCCCTAATACCAGCTGGTTCATTTATATTGCAGAAGTTTCCCAAGACAGTAAGTGACAGTGATATCCCAAACACGGGCTGAACCCACCGTGCTCACTGCCGCGCTGGGAAGCAGAACGCTGGCACACAATCACCACAGCAGGCCTGGATTCCTGCAGGAACCCCGGGAAACCCACCTGGGCCCCCCCAACCAGAGGCCACGAGACCCCTGTGGAAGCAGAAGGGATTCCTGCTCTGGGATTGAGAGTTATTAAGGATGGAAAAGATCTCCCAGACCACCCAGTCCAACCATTCCCCCACCATGTGGATGTCCCCAAGTGCCACATCCACAGACCCACACGAGGGACCTCGGGAGAGGATGAACATTTTAGTGTTAAAAAATCCTGCTGCTAGAAAGATGTGGGGAAAAAAAAGTTCCCTTTCTTGCTTGGAGGGAAGCACCAAGCTGCCTTTGGCCCCGTGCAGCTCCCCAGCAGGGAAGCTCCCTATGGAGGAACCCTACAGAGGACCCTTATGGAGCAGTGCCTGCTTTGTGTCACAGCCTGTGCCTTCCATTACTGGGCAGGAAAAAGCTCCAGGAAAATCAGGTTTGCAGATGTTTGTGCTCTTCATTTGGTACTTAGAGCTGCTCCCATTCTCCACTTTTCCAGCTGAAAGAGAGGGATCTCAGCTGCTCCAGCAGCTTTTCCTATGCCAATCCGTGTTTATACATTCCCAAGCTTTACACACGGAGCCATCCCGGAATGTGGCAATTTCATTGCTAATCTGGAATTGGGTGCAGGTTTGGAGCTGCTGCAGCTGGAGCAGAATCTGAGCACCAAACTGGGGCTCCGTAGAGCAACAGCTCTGGCTTTGTTGGCACCAGGAAGTGAATCCCAGGGAAATCGGCACTGGGACCTGTCAGGGAGGGTCTGGAGTGTCATCAGCTGCCTCCATCACCATTCCAATTGTTTTCCCTGCCCCTTGGAAGCCCAGCTGGTTACCACGATGTGCTAATTGCTTTTGTGCAAGTGCTGTCAGTGCTGGGATTGGACTTCCCAGTGCCAGACACGGTGTCCAGGCACATTCCTGGAGGTGGGAGTCAGTCTGGATCCATCGCCACACTGGATGCTCAGATCCAGGGCTGGCGCTGGACTCTGGGAATGGGTTTGGAGTGGGTGTTGGATGCAGCCTTACCAGGTGTCATGCCAAGGGCACCCACATCTGGGTACTGGCCCCATTCCCAGGGAATCCCATCTGGGCAGCAATACCTCTGGCTCTTGATCCAGGGAAAGGAGAAGATCTGAATCCTGCATCACCAGAAAACAAAGCAAAATGGGTGAATTAGAGATGCACAAAAACTGTTGTTGGAAAAAATACTTTCTTTAAATACCTTTTTTTTGGTGCAGTTTTCAGGATTACGTGGAGTTTTTTAGGGATTTAGGAACATTCCAGCCTTGCACTTCTGAAAACACCCCTGGAAAAACAATCTACCTCCAGAGGGATTAAATGCCCAGATATCACTGCCCATTTTGCCATTTAAAGAATTAATTTTTAATTCTTTTCAGACTTTTAATTTTTAATTCTTTTCCAATTAAATACATATTTTTAAGTCTAAAATGCCATGCTCTAATTCCTAACCGAGCTCTGTCTGGAAATCAGGAAGCTCACAACTTTGTGATCCTCCACTCTGAGCACCTAAAACAGGGAAGGGGAGGAAGGATGGCTCCCATTTCCTTGTTAAAGCAAGGGGAAAAAAGGGAAAAACAGGTGCTTAAAAATTTCCCAGGGGCAAAGCAAATGACAAAGCACAGGAGCGTTCCGTTGTTTGAGTTTGGAATAAAAGGCAGATAATTAGGAAATTGGGAGTCTATTAATTTCCCAAATTTACTCAGGCACGAAGCACTGAGCTATGGTGATATTTGCTTACCTCGTCATTATGCAAAAATATATTAGCTAATTATTTTGACTAATGCAATTAAGATATGCATATTTAGCATAAACTCCACAATAGAAACGTTCCAGTCAGCAGTTGCTGGGTTGCACTCATGGGCAGCGGAGAGGGAAAAGGCTCCATGTGGCTCCAATGGCAAATGGGAATATTGCTCCTGCTCTGCCCAACAGTGGCTCTGGCACAGGGATTAACTGACTTTCCAGCACACGGCGGCACAGTGGGCACTGGTGTTAACTGTGGTAACAAGATACTCCAAGGTATCAGCCTCCTTGCACAGAATCCCAGGATGGTTTGGATTGGAGGGGATTTTGAGGATCATCCTTTTCCACCCCCTGCCACGGGCAGGGACACCTTCCAGAGCCCAGGTTATTCCAACCTGCCTCGAACTCTTCCAGGGATCCAGGGGCAGTCACAGCTTCTTTGGGCAACCTGTGCCAGGACCTCACCACCCTCACAGACAGCAATTCCTTCCCAATATCCCATCTGGCCCTCTGACTGTGGGAAGCCATTCCCTGTGTCCTATCCCTCCAGGCTCTTGTCTGAAGTTCCTCTCCAGCTCTCCTGGAGCATCTCTTGGCACTGGGTGGGGCTCTAAGGTCTCCCTGGAGCCTTCTCTTCTCCAGGCTGGACAATCCCAGCTCTCCCAGGCTGTCTCCAGCCCTTGGAGCATCTCTGTGGCATTCCTGGCTCTTTACTTTTACAGGATATCTCAGGATCAGCACCCAGGGCCGTGCCACATGCCGAGCGCTGGGATGCTGGGATCGCAGGCTCCACACTCGGCATGTGGACTGGGAAACTTCCTCTCCTCTCACACAGATCATGTGAGGAGCACAGTGCTCCTGAGGGTGGGAGGGAGCGCGGTCAGGGGAGGAATCCCTGTGTGCCTGCTTCCCTTCCCTCTTCCAGCTCCGCCAGTCTTGGAAGGCACCTAAGGGAAATCCAGGGATTTTTCAGCACTCAGAGGTCCAGATGTGATTGGCGAGTTTGGAGAGTGGGGCTCACGGGCCGTCCCTGAGCCACATCCCGAGTGCTACGGGCAGGAAAGAGGACTGGGAATGCCGGGAGAGCACCCCGCTGGAAGCTGGGGATGTTTAGGTGCGTCCTCGAGCCACAGCTCCAGCTCTGGTGGGCACTGGCTGTGCTTCCAGCAGGGCTTGGCGGCTCCCAGGGAGCCATGTGGGCTGTCAAATGGCTTCTGCTGTATTTTGTTGCCCTTTCAAATATTTCTCCGAGAGTGGGATGTACCATCTGGTGGCCAATCTGGCTGTGTCTGGAACAGCACGGCACCAGCACGAGGCCCATGGGTGCTCAGCACCCACAGCACCCACCCACAGCGCCCACTCAGCACCCACTCAGCACCCACCCACAGCACCCACTCAGCACCCACCCACAGCACCCACTCAGCACCCACCTACAGCACCCAGTCAGCACCCACTCAGCACCCATTCAGCACTCACTCAGCACCCACAGCGCCCAGCCAGCACCCA